>JAPQLA010000022.1:7665540-7687646 GCA_029822935.1 Naso vlamingii
CCCTTGGATTGAGCGGAGGTCTATCGGTCGTTGCCAGACTATACATTTTAATGTTATAGTATGGCTTGCCAGGCTACAAAGACAGTGCAGTGTAAAGAACTCTTAGGAGCCGTCTGGTCTCTCTGCTAGAAGAACTCTGATGTGGTTTGATGTTCACTTTTGTGTTGTTACAGTTAGAATGAGAATCTAAAGTGTGTGTGTGTGTGTTTCCTCACATGCTGTGCATGGCGTCCTGTATGATGGACCTCCATGTGTTGCGCTCCTCCTTGCTGCTGGCCAACACCTCCACCATCTCTGGTCTCTCTATACCAGCTGTGATCAGGAAGAGACCTGCAGGTGAAAAAAACACAAATCAGCATTTCACATCACCTTGTTCTAATTCACTGATTAATACTGTATCAATGCAACCACAGTATCATACTGCCAAGGGATTCAGCATGATCAACTGAGTTCTTTTGAGTTTAAGGTTGTGCATTGGAATCTAAAATCAGAAAACAAATGTAACAAAGGAAAGAAAGAAAGACTGACCTCGCTCCTCATTGGCTACCTCTCTAACAATCAGATTCTGTAGAGAGATGACTGTAGAGCGCTGGTCCTGAGAACAAAGAGCACCAAATTTCACTGAATCTTCATGACAATATACAGCATTGTATATAAATAGACTGGGCATATATATGAAATATAAAAAATGCATCGTGCTATTTACCAATGAGGCAAAGACATATTTCTGGTCTTTTTCTTGAAGAAAGACCAACACGTCAGATAGAAGCATGGCATGGACATCTGTAACCAAGACACAAAGATGATGGTTTGAAGATACATTATTAAAAAAACATATTAATTTTGTTTCTAAAGAACAAAACAATAAATGCATGTGTTCAATTCAAAGGTGCATTAAGACCAGAAACATTTGAACCTTTGAGTCGTCCCGTAGAGTTTTTTAGCTGCAGTGCTCCATCGTGCAACAGCTTCCTCGCTCTAATCAGGTCCTCCTTAGCAAACATCTGACCACTCTTCATCCGCATGATGGACTTACTGTCGGTGCGACTGGAGATCACAGAAAACAGACTCCACACTTACCAGGCATGTGTTTCTTATTCCCATTGAGTTACAAAGAAGCATATTGGTAAATCATGATTACAAGTTCCAGCTCATCCTGTTGATTAACTATGGAAAATCTTCTTTTTGGAAGTTAGTATGTGATATTCACTTACCCTAGAGAGAGATATTGTATTGGGAAAACATGTGAAGGACAGAGAGTTTGAAGGCTATTATACAGCATTGTGTTGGTCTGAGGAAGTTCAGTGTATATTCATTTTCATTACTTAACTATTAACTAATTTTATTTGTTTAAGGTTGACAGGACTGTGCAAGTATTTTAGACAACACTGATTGTCTGTGAGGCTCTTCTAAAATTATTTTGAAACAGAACTTTTTTTTTTTCCTGTTATCAATAAATATCTTTTAAGTGCTTGAAAAGTATATTTGTGAAAGGAGGACATGAAAAAGGAAAATCTAAATGAATTGTGACCTCAAAATCAAATCAAAAGGTGGATTTATAACACAGTCACAGGTATTTGTAAGCTTTTGGTTGAGCTTTCGGTCATACTGCATCATAGTGAGTTTGTTTTCTCAGCTGCTGTTTCAAAGCAACAGAACAACCTTTAAACCTCTGATGATATATTTTAGACTCTAAGCAACAAACAGCTTCACACAAGACTGCAGACAGGAAAAAAGTATGTCAGTCAGTTCTGACAGCGAGGAACAGCAGTGTCCTTCCCCTCTGTTGGTCTAGGAGCTGATATTCTGGTCTACATTTAAGTTCTCGTTGAGTTTGGCCAACAGACTGGTTTACCTGTAGACCTCCCTCAGTCTCTGTTTTTTCTCCTGCTCGTTGACTTTACTGTCCACAGCTGTGATGAGCTCCTTCACACAGCGCAATGCTTTGCAGACACAGCTGTGGTCTTCATCTGAGTCTGTCAGAGCAGAGAGGGAGCTCAGAAAACATTTTCAACACTGATTGTTTTACTGCATTTAGTGTATTTATTATACACTGAATGATGGAGTCCGTAGTTACATGTTTCCATTTAGCACAGCAACGCTTGACACATGATAATGCCATTAAATCTATTTCTACAGCTTCAGTGATGACGTCTCACAAACACTATCACCATATTTTTTACACTCTGGACAGTGTCCATAGGATAACTGTATACATACTGTATATACTGAGTGTTTGTTTCAGCCGAGCCTTTCAGAGGCTTGTTGCAGGAGCTGTCAGCCTTACCTTTGGTGTGCTGTAGAATTCTCTGGATCAAAACAGGATATTTGGTAATCCTCTGTGTTACCAACAAAATGCACTCTGGGATACTGAGCCTCCGTGCAATGCTGCTGCTCATTGTCGTCTGCACAATCACAAAGGCACACAAAGTCATTTCAGGATCAAATAACATGCAGGTGAACCATTCCACTGTGACAGACATCCTGTTATGGAAAAATAAAGAGCAAAGAGGTGGTGTGAGATGAGTGCTGACCTTGATGAAAGCCTGGAAGCGTTTGTCTTTGGCATGCAGGTCTTTGTATAGATTTACAGCTTCGTTATGGCGACTGCAGAACTTCCCATAAACTTTCTTCATACTGTCAGCACTGCAGCCTGAAAACTGATTTTAATTATAAAATTACAACCAGAGTTAGGAAAAACGAAATTCAAGTTACACATATGAAAAGAAGAAAATTTAATACAACCCCCTGTAGCTGTGTTTATGTCACCCCAAGCAAATATTTAAGGCCAGAGAACAGTACTCTACTACTGCTTCTTCTTTTTGCTCACCTGACTGACTAGGACGTCCCCAATGTTGTAAATGAGGAAGCTGTTGTTGTTTTGCCCCTCAGCTGATGAAGCTCTCTTTCTCTCCAGCAGCAGGGTGAAGAAATGTGTGTGTATGTCCAACAGTGCATCCAAAACAGGGAAAATCTATAAAAAATAATATATAGACAAGTCTTTAATATGTGTGCTTAAATCATTATTTTCCTTATTAATAAATATATAGCACATGAGAACCTCAAATTGGAAATCTCCCTAGAATATTTATCACCTTGTCCAGAGTGTGAGCATCGAGCTGCAGCTCCTTCTGAAGGCCTTTATAGTAAACCTCAGACATGATCTTCAGTGTCCTCACATGATGGAACTCTGTCTGGTATAACTCTGAGGAGAGAAAACACTCGTATGGAAATGACAAGAGCTTTTAACCCTAAAATTAATCTTGCCTCTAAAATGAGTTACAGCAGAGTTACCATAGATCACATCTTGTCTCTTGATTTCATCTTTCTTCAGTGCTTTCAAGAACTTTTTATCCACGGTGCCACTCCAAGAATCAGCTTCCAGATCTTTAATGTCATACTCAAACTCCCCCATTAGCTGACTGTCCATCATCTCAGTACCTTCACTCACACACACACACACACACACACACACACACAGAAAAACAATGAGAAGGGCAGATGCAGATAAATTCTCTTCAACAACAAGAACAGGAATTTCTGCTGATCAGTTTTGATCCCTATAACATACAAGCTCTATTACATATTTTCAGAGGATTTTTTGTTGAGTGTAAGTGTATGTCTGTGTATGTCTGTGTGTATGTCTGTGTGTGTGTGTGGGGTGGGTGTGTGTGTGTGTGTGTGTGTGTGTGTGTGTTTAAGCTACCTTCATCAATAAGCGACTCAGTTGAGGCACTGACTTTGCTTCCATGATGGAGAGAGTCAGTAGACTGCGACCGAAACTTCAGGCCTTTCAGTGGAACATCTTCTAACCTACAAGTTAAAAAAAAAAAAAAAAATGAATATGTTGCCTCTACAAAAAGCACAGCAGCAACTTCAGTTTTATTGCTTATACAATATACAGAATGCTTCCCACCAAGTCAGAAAATGAAGGCATACCAGGACAATACACAGAAGCAGCGTTTGGTGGTTAAATTTTCATCATTTTGCTGATGTGGTTACAGTGTGTTGATCATAAATGTGTGAGGTGGGGTCAGTCTGGTGCTCACAGACTGGCTTTCTGACCACTGAGCCTCTCTGCTGCTCAAACTGATAAACACACAAAAATCACAGCAGACTGTTGTGTGCTAACTGGAACTGGTGTTTGTTTGTGTGTGTGTGTGCCTGTAAAAGAGGTTTCTCACCCGGCTATGTTGCTGGTGGAGATACTCTTGGCAAGGTTGCTGTTTGGGTTGAAGGTGCTAGGGTGTCTCCGCGGAAACATAACAGGGAGCTGGTCATCAGTGGTGGTTACAGTGGACCAGCATTCCCGTGACGAAGAGGAGGATGTAGATGATACAGATGATGTTGAAGACGTAGCTAGATATAAACATCAAAACACACACAGATGTATGTGAAATGGATCATGGTAGATACAGATAAATGCTATATGAGGAGTCTTTTCATTAGTATTTGTATTTTGCTTCTTTGTCACTTTGATCTACCAATGACTTAAACAACTCGCATGCAGTATCTAATTACACACATGAAATGAAGAAAATTTAATACAACCCCCTGTAGCTGCGTTTATGTCACCCCAAACCAAAGTGAACATGAAGTTTAAAGGGAATTTCATCCTATGTCTTATGTAACTGTGGTCATAATTCCTATCAGTAACAACCTTGTACTGACCAGGTAACAGGGATCTGCGATTGAAGCTGAACACAGCAAGAAAAGTGAAGGCTAACATGGAAAAGACGAAGAGACTTTCAGTTTGGTTTAGAAATTCTGGGTGAAACCTCTGGTTTGTTCTAAACTTGACTGGTTTGTTTTTTGTAGTGACCTCAGCACTGACTTTCTTGGCTACGATGTTTCCTACACTGACAGAACTGATGGACATACTATTAAAATTGGACCCACATTTTAATTAAAAAAAGACAACTGGTACTATTAGCAGCAACTACAGGATGAACCAACATTGTTTATAGATACCAACCAACTACAAGCAGCTAACTTGACAATCCTAAACAGTCCACACTCAAAAAAGTTAGCAATGAGACACTGACTGCTCGATCAGCTGTTTGATTATAGGTCATACACAGTGTTACACACTGACATACGATTATGATTGATAATATCAGTAGATTCAGAGCATATCACTTATCCAGACAAAAAGATAAACAAATAAAGAATGGACATATGCAGAGGGTTTGTAAGTAAAATGGAGTGCCTGATTAACATGAATCATCACAAGTATGAGGTTTGCTCTTTACGCTAAACTTCATGGATAGGCTTCTTCTGTAGAGTGAGAACCAATCACATAAGAGATGGGTAGATCACTAAACCAGATGAGTAGGCGAAAAGGCTTTTGAATTGTCATCCCTTCATGAGTCATTTCATTGCAATTCATTTGTAGTTAACAACTTCTGTGTCATGAAGAGCACCAACAGCCTGATGCACAATAAATTCAACAGACAGCTTATTTTTTTATACTTGAATCAGAAGGCTGCACTTCGAAAATTTCTGATTGACACAATTTTAAAACAAACGGCTCCATTTTCATGAATCTGGGCACAAGCAGAGGCGCAGGCGCAGGTCTAAAGTTCTGGGTGCAGGGAGTGCAAGAAGGTGTGGTAATCTTTTTGGGTAATTTGGTGAACAGAGACGAAAGTGCATTTGTGGCGCAGCCTGGTGCAGTGGGAAAGTGAGAGGAAAAGAAAATTAGAAGGTGTGTTGCTGCTGATTTCAATAATGGCCAGTCAGATTAGCTCCTCTCTTCCCTTTAAAACCGCTGTTACGCTGCAGCGTGTTGTCAGTTCCAGCTGAGGAAGGAGCAGACAGGTGCCAGACAAACGTTACGCACGAGGAAACTGACATAAAGGTCACGGTACTTTATTGGCCACTTAAACAGGGCACAGTGAAATTTGTTCTCTGCATTTAACCCATCCCTGAGGAGCAGTGGGCAGCCACAGCGCAGCGCCTGGGGACCAACTCCAGATTCAGAGCCAGTACCTCAGTCAAGGGTGCTGACTGGAGATGGACTCAACATGCATGTTTTGATAGTGAAGGAAACCAGAGGAGCCAGAGAAAATCCACGCGAACACGGCGAGAACATGCAAACTCCACATAGAGAGGCCCTGCCCTCTGACTTAAAGTTAAGTAGCCACGCGCCCTGCTGATGAAGGAATCTAACATCAAAGCTGATCAGCTTCGGTGTGATTTGAGCACGTCACATAGTTTTAGCATTTAAAAGTGAAAAAGTCACAATTTATCGAAAAGATATGATTTAGATCATTTCCAAAATTTCTAAGATATTTTTAGCTAATGAAATATTCTGCTTCAGTGCATATTGTTGGTGTTTTCCCTCAAAAAGCTCGCTCCTGAGTTGACTGATAGAATGAGACCAGAGAAACGACAGTTTAGAAAATGAGTGAAAAGTTGATTTAAACATTGAAAAAATAACTGAAATGACTGACTGAATACAGAATTTTAATAATAAAATACTGTCTCCTGTCTATTAAATAGACAGGTAGGTAGGCCTACTGCACTTGTATGTCAGCTCCTGCTGTGGTGGCATCCAATTCAACAAACAAGAGTCAGTTTAATATGCTGATTGACTAAAAACATAATTAACATTTTGATTATTTATGTAGCCTAATGAAACGTGGAGGACATCCTCATACCGGCCTGTAAGATTTTGGATAGGACTGGTTTTGACCATGAAAGCCATGAAAATAGCGCTCTGCCAGCTGCACTGCACTTTAGACCTGGTTTGGGATGGCAAGAAGCTCAGTGCAAAGTCACCAACAAAATGACACCAAATGTGCACTGCGACAGCGCATCCTTACCGCCCCACCCTCTGCTGCGCTGCTCCACCCAGCTCTGCACAGCCTGGTACATGAAAATAGCAACTTGGTGCAGGAGGCAAAAACAGCCACTTACACTGCACAAAATTACAAATATGACTAGACCTCAGACCAACTTTAAGGTGGCACAAAAATAGAGCCCCAAATCTTAAATAAACTTAAACAGTTTTTCATATAAGAGGAATAAATCACGTAGGTTATCGCCCTGTACAAAATTGCAAATGCACTTAGATAAAAGCTTAAACCAGTTTCGTGTTGGCACAAACATAAAGCCCACTGATACTTTGCATATTTAAAGAGTTTGCTAGGTTGTATATGTTCTTACATTTACTCCTCATGTTAAAAGATGTCCCAGGAACAGCTTCTGGCACCTGCAAGTGCTGCTGAAAACAAAGAAGGGACATCGAAATAAAAGTTTCAATGTGAAGTGTTGGACATATTATATACTAGACATATGGTGTCGATGAAAAATATGCATGTTCATTGATGGGTTCTAAGAATCGTGGTGATCAGCAGTTATACAAACAGGTATGCATCACTTGTTTTGTTTTATTATTATTTGCCAAAACACAAATCACTTCTTTTTTTTTTCTTTTCTTTTTCTTTTTCTTTTTAATAAATCACTTCTTGAAAAACAAAACCAGATTGATTTTTTTTAACTGGACTGGATGTCTTCACATATCCAAAGGTTGTTGTAATTCCTGTGGCAAGAAAACATTAATTATTTATATTAATTTGAGCCTCTCTATTTCGTGAATAGACATAAATAAACAAAAAAAATGGTTTCACCGGAGTGTTTAACCTGCGGATGTTTTTTTCAGTTTAAAATGTTATTTTCCACGCCATAGTTGTAAGTCAAGTGATGAATTCAAAGATACTTTTGAAGACATCAAAGACAAAAATAATGGGCCTGAGTGGGTGTCAGACTTACCTTCGTTTTGCTCTTTGTGCATACTGACAAGTTTTCTCTGCAGCCCTTATGGACATGGACTCCACAGTCTGCAAACAACACAAGATTTTTAGAAACAAGCTACTGCAATGTCAAGTAAACTCTCTGTAAATGTATATATATATATATATGTTTTATATATGTTTTATATTGTTTTATATAACTCAGTCATTTGTTCTTGCATAATTTATAATTAAAATTTTTTATTACTTTAACAACTTGCCACAGTATCACATTACAAAATATGAGATACACAACTTACATATAACCCCCCCAGAACAAGAAACCCTTTGAACTGTCATCACCGTAGGCCAATCTGTCCTTGATGGTCAGCATACAGTTGTGCTCTCTCATATGTAGTTGACATAACCTTAACAACTACAGTCATACCAACCGTACCAGAAAAAAACTTAAATGACCTTCCTCAGATTAGTCCGCAATTTGATGTGGTTATTAATCCTAACCCAAACAATCTGGAGGGAGTCTAGTAAAAGCGATGTATAATCTTAAATTAGATGAGGCCTACCCTTGCATCTCTTGACACTATTTTAAAATTTTTTCAACATTCTTACAAAACCTATCCTCCTCCTCGTCATCCAATGTCATGGTCAGATCCCTTTCCCATGTCTCCTTCAGAGCTGACAGGGTGCCATTACCTAGACTCATAGAAGAATCATCACTGAATAATACACAGGTGTGTACTTTTCCATCACTCTTTAGAACTTTATCTAACACTTCTGCATCTTTGGGAGCTGATGTGCTGGATCCAAAGATCCCCAACAACAGATGGTGAAGTTGCAGGTACTAAAAAAATTGAGACCTGGGTATATTAAACTGTTTCACTAAGTCCTAAAAGATTCAAAAAACCCATCACAATACAGATCCTCTGATGTGACCACACCACTTTCCAGCCATACCTTCCATTAAAGGGAGAATTTGCCTATGCATCATCTGGATTTGATCAGATACTTTAAGAGACATTTAGAAAAGGACAGAAATTTAATATTTGAGTCGATAAGTGCTTCGAGTACTCGACAAACCGATTGGTGGCTCAATTCCTTATTTCATACACTGTCTATGTCATACACACAGACCCACGTTGAACAGAACACACAACCCTTGATTTCATCATTTTGTGGACAAATTTCATTGACTAAAGGTCATTTCCTGTTTTACACATCTACATAACTAAACGTTTCCTCTGACCTACAATCAGTTTTACGCACCCTGAAGATAACAACTACTAGAAAACTGTTTGTTGATTCCAGCTCAGCCTTCAACACAATTTACTCCATTAAATTGAAAAAAACCAAAACAAAACAAAGACAAAAAAACTCTGAGTACCACACTCTGCTGCAACTAGATACTGGACTTCCTCATGAACAGACTCCAGACAGTGCGGCAAGTGGCTACACTCTGGCAGCTCACACTGAAGACCTCCCAGGTTGTGTGCTAAGTATGGCTGTGAAAAAAAACGAAACTTCGATACTACTCAATGCTGAAAACTAGTATTTCACTAGACACTCATTTATGACAGTATCAATACCAACAGTGCAGACTTCATCTCCTCCAGCTGACACACAACTTCACACAGCACAGCTGTAGACAGGCAGGCACGCAGCCCCTCCCTCAATGGCAACTGAACACGTTAACCCCCGCTGACGTTCACAACACCGAGCTGGCTGCTGCTGGAGTATCAGTATCAAGTTTGAAAATTCTAGTATCATGACAACCCAGGTGCTAAGCCCACTCCTGCTCATTTGAACACCCACGACAGAAACCCATGACATGGAGACCCCTCCACTGCGAAGTATGTTGACACCACCATCATCATCAGCTGGATTTTTAACTATGATGAGATTCATAATGGGAGGATATTAAGAGAGTGGTGCAACAAAGAACCAACTGCTCAATGTCAGCTTAAATGAGAACTGTTGATTTTACAAAAACAGGAGGCGAACACGCACACCTCTGTCTGCATCAAGGGAGCTGAAGTAAATTAGGTGACCGAATTTCAAAACTCTCAAAGTAATATGAGTCATATTAATTATTAATAATAATACTTCACATTTTCTTTAGGTAGACTTGTGATTTCACCTGTTATAAATAGTAAAAAAAAATAGTGTAGATTCCATTTTCACAGGTCACTGTGACAATCAGGGTATAATTACTGACCTTAAGGACAGAAAGGTCAGCATGAGGTGTTCTGGGACAAATGCTTAGAATTTTGTGACTTTCCAGATTTATTTGGATTTTGATCAAACCAGATACATCACAGTTAAACTACCAAAGAATATGACTACAAGAGGAGGGCGTGTCCACAGAGGAGACAAAAACAATGGAGAAACATCATGAAGGAAGGAAGGAAGGAAGGAGGAAAGGAAAGAAGGAAGGACATTGAAAGGGAGAAAAGATAAAGATGTGTGAATGAGTCTTACTGTTGCAGAGGAATGTTTCTTTATTGTGCAAAAGTTTGGTGCAGCTCTGGCAGGCTGTGGAAGGAGACAGACTGACTGGGATGAAGACATGGCCGTTGGCAATCTTCTTCTCTCTCTCTTTACTCTCTCGTTCCCTCTCTCCTCTCTTCTCCTTCTCTTTCTCCTGGAAGCAATGAGAGACGGTAAATTCTAAGGAGATAATATCATAAATAGCACATAGATAAAAATACAAATATCCTGTTGCAGATATTTTTGTCTCATGAAATCATTTTAATTCAAGGGGCTTTTTATCATACTGATGCAAAAACCTTCATTGTCCTGCTAGGCATTTTGAAACTCTGCCTTCAAAGTCCCTACATTCCTGAGATATTTACTATCATGGCATCACTTGAATGATAACATCTTATGATATAAATCATGACATCGGCCAACCCTAATGCGCACACATTCATTACAACAGAATTTTACACTTTAGAAATGGTTACAGCATCAACATAAAGGGAAACTCTACATCTCTACTGAATTGGGAGCATCAATAACACTGATAATGGGGCGCCCGGTGGCTCAGTCGGTAGAGCAGGCGCCCCCTATACAGAGGCTTTGTCCTCGCACAGCGGACCCGGGTTCGATTCCACCTGTGGTCCTTTGCTGCATGTCATTCCCCCTCTCTCTCCCCTGTTTCCTGTCCACTCTTCAACTATCCTGTATATAAAGGCACAAAAGCCCAAAAAAAATCTTTAAAAAAAAATAAAATAAAATAACACTGATAATGATACAGACGTTAAACAGACAATAAAGATTAAAGTGAAAGCAGACAATAAAAATATATGTATTCTTATGTAACCCAACACTCTGTGTCTGACAAACAGTAATGTACATCCATCTACGTGTGCTAGACATAAATATTTGGTTCTGCTCAGAGCAACCTGGTCCAGACTCTCTGCTCTACAGAGCTGCAAAACAGTAAGACACCAGTTCCACCCGCTTTGAAAAGTATCTCACCTGGAACCAGTGACGGGCACAGACATTTTGGGAGGCAGGTGCTCAAGCAGAAAGAAAGGGCGTGATTATTTAGGAAAAAAATAAAATTGCACACACGTCTTAACTTATTTAAATATTTGACTCTGACCCTTGAAATGAAACATTAAATACAACATCACCAGACACTGGCCTGACATTGGCCAAACACATGAGCTGAGGCAGCAGTCCAAATTCAACTTCCTGAGCTTCAACTTCCCTGGGATAGCAGTTTTATGATTTGCTGACTGTATCCTGTCTGAGTTATTCCAAATGCTCCGTGTCTTTGAGCTCTACCCTGTACCACCATCCCAGGCTTTTGATGGGCCTCTCTGGTTGGTGATGGTTCATCGTTGATGTGAAACCTTGTAAGAGCTGGTCAGACTTTCACGGTGGAGATGCCATGGGACTTGCTGGGTTTCATCGCCATTAGAGCCCATTTGATGTTTCTCTGAAGTTTGTCCAGTAGACGTTTGGTGCATGCTTTAATTGTGGTGATGTCATTCATATATGCTCTGATTAGAAGGAGAAGCAGTCCACTCTTCAAACATTCCTCTCCTGCCACTTATCTCGATGCTCTGATGAAGAGCTCCATTGCCATGTTGAATGCCAGGGCCGAGATGGCACGGCGCACCATCATGCCCTTCTTGAGCTGCTGCTGTGCGGTGCTGTTGTCCTGTGTTGTTAGGCAGAACTGGAGGTCCTAGAAGTAGGTCTACGTTTTGACCAGCCTTGTTATGCTCTCTTGGACCTGGAAGAGGCTGAAAGCTGCCCACAGGATCTTATGAGACACTGACCCAAAGGCATTTGTTAGATCCTGGAGCACCACACGAAGGTTTTTTTTCTTTGTTGGCAGTTTGAATCCGGGTGCAGATGATGCTTGCATGTCTCAGACATTCTGAAAAGCCACATATTCCCTGCTTTTTGCACAACTGTATTGACAAAGTTGTTGCTCTGCAAGAATGTTGAGAGTCTTTGGGCCACAACGGCAAAGAAGATATTTCCCTTCACATCAAGCAGGCTGATCTGGCGGAACTGCCTGATGTTTAAAGAGTTTGTTTCTTTGGGGATTAATATCCCTCCTGCCCTTTGCTATGCTATGGGAACGAGTCCTTTTTCCCATGCCACTTTCATCAGCTTCCAGAGCTGCTTCAGGACACCAGCGGTGTTTTTACAGAGGCTGTATGGAATGCCTTTGGACCCTGGGGCTGATCCTATTCTTGCCAATTTCACTGGAATTACCACCTCATTTCACTTAGAACGGCAGGTCCATCTGGTGCTTTGGTAGTTGGATTGGTAGCATGTCATCCAGAAATGTGTCATCTTCTTGTCAGAAAAGGTGTTCCTCAAGTTTGCTTGTGCCTTAAAAATATCATTCTTCTCCTTGATGAACAAGTTTACATATACACTATATATACAGTGTATTTTTATTTATTTTGGCACACACACACACACACCCACACACATATATATATGTATATAGAGAGAGAGAGAGAGAGAGAGAGAAAGAGAGAAAGAGAGAGAGAGAGAGAGAGATAAACAGACTATGAAGCTCACTATGCCCAGTCGACTACCCATTGTATTAGTCATGAGGAGGACCACCAGAAGTGACTTTTCCACACTCCTCTTCCATAAATAAGCAAAGGTACAATCAATTAAGGAATAGATAATTTTTACATTATTTTTCTTTTGATCTTAGCAAAGCATTAATCTTCACCTCTATGGCCACATTATTACAGCGCCACAATGTCTTTCTTAAACATTAAAGCAACAACATGCAACTTCGAGCGAGACTCACTGCTTCGAGAAATGAAACTTAACGATGCACGTTAATACATCGCACAAAACAGCAATTTTTAGTAAAACCAGGTCATATTTTAGAGAGATGATGTCCTACGAATGCGCTGCCTCAACTCTGTGATTCTCAGAGGTTCCTAAAGCAACATGTAGGCTGCCTGCAGACTGAAGCTGCAGGTGCTGCATCGGGTCGCTGCTGGTGACAGCGCCGTTACAATGAAAAGCTGCAGACAGACAGAGCAGTCGTAGGACATCAGAGGGAAAACCAGTGGGTTCTTTCTCTGTAAAATATGACCCGGTTTTAATAAAATTTGCTGTTTTGTGCAACCTATTAACGTACATCGTTAAGTTTCGTTCCTTGAAGCAGTGGTTGCAGTCGAAGTTACATATTGTTGCTTTGAGTTTAGTTTTCAGGCTGGGCCTCTACAAAATGCCATGACACTACTGTGACCAGACGTCCCAAAAAATTCGGGACAGTCCCGAATTACAAGCATCTGTCCTGAATTTGGTCCTAATTGTCCCAAAAATTAGACTAAACTATAGTTTGGAGTAATTATAGCCTCATAAAACATCAAAAATTGACTGTTGTTTTTTGGTGTCACCCTGCAGCTGGCTCTGCATTGGGTGCTGAGGTTTGTTTCTTACTGAACAATGGCTGTTATTTAAGTTTTAGCTGCACAGGAGTGCTGTGAAAACTGCTACTGCAAGGGCGACTTATAACTTTGTTTACTTTTTAAGAAAATATGGAGGGAAATTAAACCATCTACAACATGCAGAACTTATGAATAAAAGTAACATAGTGTTGAGTTTTGACTGTCATGTGTTAAACTGTTCATTGCCAATGTGACCACATGACCACACCCAACCCCAAATCCCATGTCCTGAATTTCATCCATTCTCATCTGGTCACTCTTCATGACACTGAAGTTAACAGATGAGCATTATCTGCATGTAGATCACGTCCGCTCATGTCTAACTGACACAAACTGCAGCTCAGCTTACAGGGCTCCCACCAGGTTTGTTTTGATGAGACACATGTCAGAACTTCTCTCTTTAAGATCTTTTGTGTAATTGAGAGGAAGGGGGGTGTTTTTTGTTTTTTACATGAAATAACACCACTCACAATTCATTCTTACTGCACAGTTTCTTTGTGGGCAACAAACCTTTGTTCAAACCGTCTGCATACTTTATTAAAAACACTACTGTTAAGCATCCTTGCAGTTGTCGTCACTTTCTCACTGCACACACAGAAACAAAGAAACACAAACACACATACACACACATACACACACACAATCAACAGCTTCTTACCTCACCCAATGATTCTTCTCTCCACCTCACAGAACGATTGAACCTCTTACTCAGCATGATTGCACTCCTGTCTCCCTCTCTCTCCGGTCTTTCTCTCCTTCTGATCCTCAGTATAATTACTGTGTGTCTGGAGTTCTTGTTCTGTCTGAGAATCCTGTCATCGCATTTTTGATTACACTATTGCGTACTAGCTGCTGCAGCTCGTCTGTTTTTTTTTAAACTGCTTTTAAATCAGGAAGTAAGCTAGTTGCTGTTCACACACACACACACAAACACACAGACACACACACACACACACACACACACAGTAAATTCCTCTTTCACTGTCTGTCTGCAGTGTCTTACAGAATTCTTTTTATCTTAAGATTCATATTATGACTTAGAAACATTTTTTTTTAGCTTACATTTTAATCTTTTTTGTTTTATTCATTTATTTATCTTTTTTGAATGTTTTAAATGTGTTTTTGGTTGTTTTAGCTATATATTCTTGATTCATTCATTTATTTGAATATTTAGTTTCACTTCAGCTTTTCTTTTGTTTTTTATTAAGTTCTATTTTCAGTTTCCTAAGTAGAGGTCATATGCATTCTTGTGAAGTTATACTGATGGAGGAACGAGGTTTCATTGACACAGAAAGCAGGGTGCTGAGGGGGCTGCAGCACCCCCGTAAGTCAAGGTATCACAAAATAACATCAACTGATGAACAAACAGTTTGATGCAAGTCAAAGGTTTGATACCCTACTCCATAAGAACCACATCTATTTTTGCACACACACAAAAATAAATTAATTTTTTTAAATTTTACCTTTCTAATAATTTTAGTAATGCTGACACTACCGATAGAACTTTCCATTTCGTTTTTATTTATTCCACTCATGGAAACAGGCAGTTTAGCTTGTTCCAGAGCTCTGGCACTGCGCATGCTCACTCGCTGACCTGGCTTGCTGTGACACTTAATGGACTGAAGCCATCGTTGGTCACACCTGTGCTGGTCCTCAAGATGTCTGCTGTGAAAACCCATCTATACCCAGCAACAAGCACAACACTGACGTAAATCCCACTGACTGAATGTGGTGAATCATCTAAAAGAAAGAAGGAAACCACAGAGCTTTTCAGACTTCCTACTGTGATGCTGTTGGTGTCACAGGATGGCTCCATTTCTTTTTTACTAAATACAACTCATTCTGACACAGTGGTGTGTCTAATTGAATGACCAGCTGGGTCGGGTTAAATTTCATGTCTTTATGTGTGTGTGTGTGTGTTTTGACAGTGACAGCTGGCCATCCATCGAGCTAGTAAACTAACATCAACATGAATGTCAGATGCATAAGATAATTAGTTGTTTTAAAAACACTTCACCACACCATGTCTCACTGTAAACACTGATAGAGAACACTAGGCTTTACTGCAGTAAAATGGGCTCAGTGCAGAGTGGAGGTCATCATCATTATGCTTTTCTGTGATCTTACTGAACCAGGTGTGTTTTGTGGAGGCTCAGTAGATGAGCGTGCTTTAAGCTCTAGAGATTTCAAACTTCAGACTTTTGACTGTGTAAATATTGTTTCAAAAGCAATTAGAATATAAAACCTATTTTGTACTGGCCAAGGCCATACATGAAACACAATGAAAATGATAGTTACTATCAATATAAACTGAGAGCCATATTATTAAGACTCCTCACATGTCCCAAAAATGTTTTTGTAGAATGCCCTAAAAGAAAGGCCTTACTGAAAAAGACCTCTGAATCCTCTCAGTCTGTGTTCCTTTATTTTTTTTTCCACTGCAGGTGTCAAATCTTCTTCAGTTTAGTTTAAAATTTGCACATGCATGATAGTACTACCGCACTAGAGAGCACACATTGTGACTTGATGCAGGTATTCTCACCTTGCCTTTCTTGCTCATCTTGCTGCGGAGGTAGCTAAATGTCCGACTGATTTTAGGTCCTCCTTTTCCCTCAGTGTCGCTCGGCAGAGGGCCCGCCTCCTCCTCTGAAATACTGAAAATACACACAATGACTTTGAAGCTAGTCTGCTTTCATTCACACAGCAAAGAGGAGAGACAATTTTGCTCCATGTAACCTAACAATACTTTTTACGAGGTAAAGTCAACATACAGCGACATCTCATTACTTCTACCAGTAATGCAGCTGTGTAACATGTTACAGTTTGGTTTTATGTCATAATGTTATAGTTACTTGCCTTGTGGAAATTAAGCTTAAAGGCCTTTACACACTAGATGTGTTTTTTTTTTGTGCGATCAATTTTTATGTCAATAGTATTTTTCGAACTGCTGATTGGAAATGAGTTTTTTCACGCAGAATGCAAATAAATATATGACGATGCACAAAAGTGACAATTTTATTTTTTGCGTAAAGGTTGATTTTTCCAAGGACATCACATTCAGCTCTCACTGTAGAGTGAAAGATTGCATGGCCAGCACCGTTTTTGTTTTAAAAGGAATTTCAGGCTCTGGAGGACCAAAAACCTCGTTACTGAAAACTATGCAATGTTAAAGTGAAACTAGACAACGTTTTTGGCTTAACTTTGTCATTATGATGTATAAGCTGATTGAACAATGTAATAGTAGTTGAAAAATAACACAATTCCCCACTTAAATGGTCTACAATGAGCCCTGTTTTTACCATGATATTTTCTTTGCCACCAGGACGAGGGTTTTACGGAAAAATAAGAAAATCAGTGACGCTCTCTGTACTCTTTGTCCTGATTTGCCGCTCTACGTTGCACCTCTTAGTGACAGGTGATGCTGCTAAGAAGTGCAGTTTCCCTGCAACCATTTTGTCTCAGTCCAAACTGGACTTAAAAGAGAGAGCGACAACAAACTAAATAAAGCCTGAGTTGGCCCAAAACGGCTGCAGATGATTTGCTTCCCATTGAGTCTCATGCTACAGCTAAAGTTAGCTTGCTATCTCGTTTGCAGAAGTTATCTACTGCTACTTTAAATAAAAGGAATGTTTCACCACGACAGATTACAACCTTGGAAATCTGGCAAGTTCTGTTTCTTTCTGGTTTCTCCATGTAGGGAAGAGTAGGAGCCTTTAGTAGGAGTCTTTCTTTGCTGTGTGTTGTGTCGATCTCAGACTCAGAGAGTCTCACGTTGAGGTTAGCTCAGGAGGACGAGTTCATTTTTCCTCTTTGGAGTGGCCTGTCAAAACTCTTTTGCAAATTCATATTCCTGTGTTTCTGTTGCAAATTCATGTTGCTGCCGGTCTGACAGTTTTAATGTGAAATAATCGCCAGCAAGTATTTTCTTGTTGTATATTTGTTACACGCTTGCTGTGTAAAGGCCTTCAGTCAGGAAAATGACCGTCATCGACGGCAATACTGTGGTGTAAATTTTGACCAACATCTCTAAAAAGGGAAAGCTGTGAAAACTAAAACTATTTTTCTACTAACACAGTAAAATAATAAATATTAGCTTCTCCATTTTCCCTTCTTACCTGTAATTCAGTGACCCAGAGTTACTGGAGAAAGAGCTCACCCCTACAGGAAGCAAACAGGACAGACAAAATCTGAGTAAGCATGACTGGTCTCTGGCCATGTGACTGTCGGAAGGTTTTGAAGAGCGGGGTTGGTTGGCTCAGTATTGGAACATTGTGACTGACCTTGTGTTGTTGTTTGTGTTTATGATTTCGAGACAGACAGACAGACAGAGAGTTACACTCCAGCAGGCAGCTGGTTTACAACAAACAAGATTCAGCATGAAAGAAGAGACAGTTCCATTAATGTGTAAACAAAGAAATGCTTTAAGTTTGAGCTGTAAAAAGTTGATGGGTTCTGGGACAGATGAGCCTCGATGTCTGTCGTTTTGATTCTTGAGTTTCAGGAGAACGCAAACACTTTTTAGTGAGCACTTGTTATTTTGTCGGACAGTGTTACAGGCGGGCACACTGACACAGGACTACAGCTCCATTCATCATACTTACTCCCTCTCTCCTCCTCCTCATCACCGGAGAAGGAGCCAATAGAAAAGAAGCATCTATTTTTGGGTAGGAGTGGAGAGATACTGAGGGAGAAGCTGATTGGTCGCTTTGATCGAGGAAATCCACTCACTAAAAGGCATCAATGTGGTGTGTCAGAATTAACAGGTAAGTAAACGAAAAAAAAAAAAGAAAGAAAAAAATCTAATGCATCGTATCACACAAGTTTAGAAGTACATGAAATCTAAAAACTGCAGATGGGTAACAGGACACCAGGATGAAGATGAGGAAACAAAAACTGAAGGGCAGTAATAATAATAAAAAAAACTTGTAGCAAATGTTGTGACAGGTCCAAACTCACCATCTGTATCACGATGACTAATGGTAACCATGGAGATGGATTTAGTGAGGGTTTGGTGATGGAACATGGCAGGACAGCTGGTTGTCACTGACAGTATTTGATGTGACGTCTAAAAACACACAAGGGGAAAATAAAATCACTGAAATTATGAGCGAACATGTTATATATATATATATATATATATATATATATATATATATATATAAATCACTTACTGGAACTGAAACTGCTTATTATGACCTGGTACAGTCCATTGTACAAATATTTCATTCGAACGTGTTTTACTTGACATTGCAATGTTAAAGTGATGACAAAGAACTTTTATGTTTTTATGAAACAGTCTCATGATTCCTCTGATGATTTGAAATTTTCTGTAACAGCAAACGAGACCCTCAGAGAAAAGACTGCTATTTTTATGTAGTCACTATTAATGCCTGTGATCGGGTCTGAATCCCTGCAAACTCAGAAGAACGTTTTTTTTTAAAATTCATTGTTCTGTGCAGTGACAATAAGGTGATTATATTCTCTGCCTACAGCCGTTAGTTTGCACCATAGCATGTAATGTTAATGCAAATGGCTGTGCAACGTTAGCCTGCAGAAAACAGAGGTAAAAGGTCTAAGGGGACATTACTGCCATACAACTGGCTTATGACTTATTTCCCAGTCACATGTAAATACATTACCTTTTTGCGATCCATCCTGCTGTCTCTCTTTCACTCACTTCCAAAACAAATGTACGTGTTGCTGGTGTTATGCTGAGTTCTGCCTGCCTGGCACGCGCTAACAAGGATCTTTACGACAGCACTTGTGTCACTACCATTTTTGTCCAAATTGGCAGCTAGAATCAACAAAAACTGAAAGTTCCTCGTAGTCACTTTAGATAAAACAAAGGTAAGACATTTACAACTTCACTGTCTTCCTTTGAGAATATCATCTGTGGACATTCAGCAGTGCAGACACATTTACTCAACACTTATAAATGAATTTTTTAACATTATGGTGACTTCTGGTTCATTTCTATTTAAAGTTTATGTCTTTAGTCTTCAGCTTTTATTATAAAGGTATTTTTTTCTATCTTGTGTGTCCTGTAAAGAATTAACATGAGCCTTGATTTAGCATTCTGTCCTCTGTCCTCAGATTAATCCAGATATGCAAGAAAACTGGAAAGTTGAAGTTATAGCTGAAGTGCTGCCTGCAGGCTCAGCACAACACAAATTTGACAGACAGAATTTCAGAGTATAATTATTTATAAAGTTCCCAACATTAAACACATAGAAACACACACCTGGCTATCGATGCTGCTTCCATCTCCCTCCAGCTCCTCCTCAGTGAGGGACACCAGTGAGCCTCTCTCCTGGCTCTCCACATTAAAACTCCTCACTGCAGTTCTCTCCCTCTGATCATTGAGGCTTGAACATTGAGCCTGGATTTCCCCCTTCTCCACCTCTAGACCCTCCAGACTGTAGCTGGGTGCAAGGAGAACACATGCTGTGTGAGTGTATTCTATCAAGACTTTTTACATGTTTTTCTGCTATGCAGAATGATGATTCTACATTTCTGGTCGGCTTTTTCCATCATAATTTAAGAGTTCAGAATGTTTGGGCTTTAAATTAAACCTTGCAATTAAGGAAACCTGCAGAAATACAACTGAAAGAAAAATCAGTTAGTAATTTTTGACCTGCACTGATTACCTTCTGTTGTCTATTTGCTCCTGATCAAAACGAGGTAAGCTGGATGGACACCAACTCATACTGAAGAAATGGGAAAGAAAGAGAGATGAAGGATAGATAATGGGAGTTGTGACAGTATGGAAACGAAAGACAGGAGAGATGTGGGAGAGAGAGATGATTAGATGATTAAAATCTATATGAGGCAGAGGAGATGGGTTCATGATGATGATTATTGGTATGGAGACAGAGAAGTGTCTTAACTACTATCCTTGTGATTTACTGAGGCCTTGTGTCTGCCCACATGATGTGTGGCCAGCAGCACAGATCGGCGAGTTATACTTTACAAGACTACATATAGGCTTGCTTCAGTTTAGTTAGTTTTGTCATTAACTTGAAAAATGAGTCAGCTTTAACCGTTCCGGATGTCTGCTGTTGATCAGTTTCAGTCAACTTTGTTTATAAAGTCCTGTATCACAAAATCGTCTGGCTTTAAGTTGGCTTTAAAATTTGTACTGCAGAGACACCCTCGTTCCTTAAACTTCAACAGTAAATGAACTGCAGTAGTGACCTGATTGTCTTGTTAATAATGACCGTTACAGTGAACTCCTGTCACTCTATTTTTGTGTGTTCAAACTGTATTTCACAGTGTACTATTTCACAATTTACCTATTTACATTCACATTTCTTTTCACACGACCAGAATTTTTTCCATGCTCCATTACTGTTAATAAATCAGGTGAATGTCTGATGGATGAACTGCTGTTTCTCAACAGACTTTCTTTTAGATCCGCTGCTCTGTGCTTGCTGAAACATGATTTGTGAGCAAGTCCTGAGGGCTGTTGCACAAAAGCAGAATTCAGAAATCCAGGATGACTGAAAAAGCAGGGCTTGATCTATTCTAATTATTCATTCTTGCTTAGTCAGTTGCATGATAACCAAGCCAGGATGAAAATGTGCAACTATGTCAAGCTGCAGTTTCAGATAAGCTTTATAGTGGACTTTGAGGTCGATCACATGTTTACTTGTGCAAAAGTGGAGAAGAAGTGCCGCGTTATTCCCATCAAGTAAGTAACATCTTTCCGTGGAGGCTATGAGATGATGAAACATATTAATAATAATAATAAATTGACTGCATTTATATAGCATTTTTTCTAGATACTCAAAGCGCTTTACAGTGAAGGGGGGATCTCACTAACCACCACCAGCATGTAGCACCCACCTGGGTGATGCACAGCAGCCATTTTGCACCACAACCCTCACAACATACCAGCTTGAGGTGGAGAGTGAGATGAATGAATAAGCCAATTACATGACGGAGATGATTAGGGGGCAGACTGAATGAGCTGGGCTGGGAATTTAGCCAGGACACCGGGGAACACCCAACTCTTTGCAACAAATGCCATGGGATCGTCTATGACTACAGTGAGTCAGAACCTCGGTTTTACATTTCATCCGAAGGACAGCATCTCTTGCAGCACAGTGTCCCAGCCACTGCACTAGGGCAGTGGAATAGATTTTTGGCCAGAGGGAAGATTGCCACATGCTGACCACGACCAAGACCACTTCCAGCAGCAACTTAGTTTTCCCTGGAGGTCTCCCATCCAAGTACTAAACAAGTCGCACACCTGCTTAGCTTCAGTGATAACAGGGTAACCACTGGTCTGGCTGCTGGCCGGTAATATAAGTAATAAAAGGAAATTCAGCCGCTGTAATTGAACAAAGAGAAAAAGCCTAGCAGAAAGTGGACTGACTGACTGACTGACTGACTGACTATATATATA
>JAPQLA010000022.1:7687746-7727919 GCA_029822935.1 Naso vlamingii
TTGGCTTTGCCAAGTTGTTAGTTAAGTTTGCTTCCTATAGACCAGGTCTTTGCATGCAACTAACAATCTTTTCTAACATAGCACTGTGACACACACACACACACAGACACACACACACACATATATATATATATATATATACACACACACACACACACACACACAGAGTTGAGCTTAGCTAAGTGATGGCAATACACGGCAGGTGCTCCGGTGTGATCGATAGTGATCCTCCACCCCCAACCCCCAGCTGTTCACATAGGTTTGGGTTTAGTCAACTCTCACCCTCTGTCTTTCTGGAACAAGATGGTCCTTTGATAGCTCTTTGAAGTCCAAGCAACAGATGTACTGTGTAGAAAACTAGATACTTTACAACTAAAGTTTAAACTTAAAAACCCAGTACCTGCGCTGTGTGGCGTCACTATTTACAGCAGCGTTGTTCCTGCCCGGCTCCCAGCTGTGACGACGGAATGGAGACAAGGAACGGATAGAGGCTCGCAAGATAGCAGAGGACACGGGATTTTCTGTAAGCTTGTCTTGTTTCTCTTCTTCTTCTCCTCCTCCTGCTTCTCCTCCTCCTCCTAAGATAAAGGTAAAGGTAAAGCAGCTTTATTGTCATTCCACAATGAATTGTACATGGAGGTTATAACAGATATACAAAACTGTTTATCTCTTACAGAACAACAATACCTTTACAAAAAAACCCCAACTTATTTGTGCCTTTATTACATAGTCACAGAAAGGGGAAGATGGGAAATGAGGGAAGAGAAATGTGGAACAACAAGAAATTAAAGCTGCAAACAGTGTTGAACAAGCCCTTGCAACCAGTGGCCATTGAAGAGGGTGGCAGTAGCACAAAAAGTACGAAATAGTGATGAGCATAACATACACTGCAGTGACAACAGCTTTCTGTCCATGATGAATAATGCCTCATCATAGCGATGGCATTTCATGACACCTCACAAGCTTCATGATTCAGCATCATTAAGGCCTAAAGAGGTTCAGATTAAATTTAATCAGTTAACCTAACAGGAGAAGCATATCCAATTGCAGCAGTACGTTGGCAGTAGGTGGCGCTATGACCATGACTGAATTTTCTAATGTAGATGTGTTCAGGGCGGTACGTTTATTGGACATGTGAAGTCTGGTGCATGTAGAACTACGTACATTGAAGTTATAACCATTTTCTTGTGTGCTGCAAGACGTGCAAAATGGCTGCCACTGACACACTGTTAATCAAAAATGAAAGTTTTTGATAAGCTTTCATCTTAAAGGTTTTAAGAGTAGACAAACCAAATCTGAAGTCATTATGATAAAGTCTGCAGGAGGAGTTTGTTAAAGTATGGCACATGGCAATTTTTGGTAATTTCTTGTTGCCAGTAGGGGCAATGTGAATATGGCTGAATATTGTCGTGAAGATGTGTTCAGGCCAGGACTCTTATCAGCAGGGGTGAAAGTAGTTTGAAAATCTTGCCTGCACTATTATCACAACCTTCATCCCTTTGTATTGTTCAATTCTCCTCGGCTTAATGCATCCTTAAAAAAAAGTTTAAAAATTTTATTGCCCGTATGGAGTGGAAAGAAACTAGAAACTAGAAACACTTGACATTGCGCAAAACAAAAGATCTGTTTTAATACTTGAGGCCATTACATACAGGGGGCAATTTATTCACGCAATTAATTTGTGCAATTTTTTGGATTGAGGTCGATTCTTCCGAACATTCACCCTGCAAACAAATGCACCAGCCAATCACATCTGTTATGCGGAGCAGACGTCACGTCAGTATCCCGTAACAACAACATAAACAACAATGGCTGACCAGCTCATTATCTGTGTCTCTCAGCACCAAGTGTTGTTTGATAAATGACACGCAAATTAGAAATACAATGATCTTAACATATGGCAGAGAATCACCAATCAGTTGGGCTCTGTAAATGTTGAGTAATGTTACCTTATGCAGTTTACTTTTGGACAAGGAAACATCAGCTAACGTGTAGGAGGCTCTGTTAACTTTTCACTAATCTAATCATACTGCTTACACCTGCCTGCTGTTAATGCCTGTGACGTGTGGTGTTGTATTTTTACTCTGTGTTTTCTGTTTGATGGCTGATAAGTTCTGCTATGTTTTAATATCTCATTTGTAGCATGTGAGCCCACTCTTCCCTCTGTGGAGTGAGCTGTCAAAACTCTTTCTCAAATTCGTATCCCTTTGTTTCTGTCGCTATTTCGTCCCGTGGCCGGTGTGAAGAGTTTTGATCTGAACATTTCGCGACAGAACAATTCGCATTTTCGTGTCGTTTATTCATTACACCCCCGGTGTGTAACGGCCTTAAGAGTGCAACTTTCAAAACTTTTAAAACAGCCTATGCAATTTTTTTTTTTTTTTAATTTAGAATAGCTTAATTTAATTTAAAGAGCATGGTGCAGGTTAATTTTTTTTTAAATGAAATTCATAGTTAACCTTGTCCATATGACCATTTGAAAAGTTAATGCAGAATTTAATGTTTCTATAAAACACTGGCTAAAAATGCAGAGGAGAAACATTGTCCTTCTTGAGAAAAAATTAGTGACTTTTATTTTGTTAACAAACGTCAGTGGAGGGATACCTACATTGCTACTCCCCTCTGCAGTGCACTGTGCAGAGTAGGTTGGTAGTTTGTCAGATCAGTAGTTTTAGTAATCAGTACATATTCACATTAGTCAGTATAGTCATCATAGTGAGTAGCTGTTTCTCAGTGGTAGTAGTTAGTTAGTTACTGCGCTGCTAACGTTAGCCACACCAACCAGGCTAACTCGTTAACGTTGCATATGGGTGGTGGTGGTGGTACGACACTGTATGCTGGGTGATATGGATGATCAGTTTCTAACACGACTATGCTGGAGGCTAAGCTAACTTAGCTGGATAGGCAGTTTTCACCACTATGGGCGTGCTGTATCAGGACAGACATAAACTTTGGCTTTTACAAACTTTACTGATCTGTTTAGGTGAGAGTCGTCCTGGAGCCTGACTGTCTGGAGTGACAGTGTTGCTTAATTGACTCGTTAACTGGTGCGCTGCCTGAGCCTTTTCTACAACGACAGAATTAAAAATGAACTGAGGACTAACATGAGCCAAGAGACTTTTTCTGATGCCTGAACTAACTGAAAAATACATTGGCCATTTGATGACCATGGCTAATTCGGCACAAATCAGAGTCCGGAAACCGCATCACATATATGGTATGACTACTTTATGGTTAATTTGGGTTATTTGGGCTTATAATGTGCAGCTACCTGTGTTTATTATATATGGCACCATAGTTTGCCATGTTGTCATCTGTTTTGTTAATATTAGAGTAGGCATAAACGTTTCTCCTATTTGTGGTTGAGAGTGGTGTCATGTATACGTGGTGCATTGTGTTAATGAGCTGTTGGCTTTAATTGAGTAGGCGCTGTAAACCCTGTGTTGTTGAGATACAGGTAAATGACTTTATTGTGCTGTGAGTGTTCAGGTAAATCCTATTCAAATGCAGGTGAAAAAATGTCTCTTTGAAATTTTGTGTGTGCCTGATGCTTTGTGCTGGATCGCCAAACCAATGGTGCCATTGCTTAGTAAATATTATTTCCCAGTCTCCACCGAGACCATTAGTTTCTCATCAGTGTCCCCAAAAAGATTTCAAAGCCAGAGTTTGTGTGCTTTTGTGTGCATTAGTTTGAAATGTCCTCACAGAGATATTTAAGTGTGTGTGTTTAATTACCCAATCAACATCAGCTGTGTTTATATATATATATATATATATATATATATGTGGTGGTCCCACCTGTCTCTTTTCCAGAAATTTCAATCGTCTGTTATGAATGGCTGCTCATGGGAGAAATTGATGAAATCTTGTCACACAGAACCTTGCTGAGCCTGAAGTAAAAGTCTGACTGCTTCCAAACTTTAGTCACAAAAAAAAAAAGTGCCGTAACTGAAACTATGTGGAGGCAGTACAAGGCAGTACAAGTTCAAAGAGCGGTGGGTTTGATCATTTTTTGCAAAGTTTTTCTATGATTTCCCACTCATTCTTATGGGAATTTATTTTTTATTTTTCGCCAATTTGCAAACACTGTTTTATAAATCATTACCAAAAGTCACAGCACACCATTCCCAGTAATTCTGCACGTTTTGATATGATTAGTGTATGTTCGTACAAAGCTGCAGCATGAGTTACGCGCCGAAATTTGGCGGAAGAAAAATAATAATAATAATTAGAGCTGTAAGCAGTGTTGGTTGGGACCTCGCACTCTGGCCCGTCAGATAGGCCCGGTCATGGCCTCCAGCCCATTTAAACGTAAATATCAAAACAAATATCCATTTTGAAGGTTTAAAGGGGCATTTTTTTTTAAAAAGGACTTTTATTTTGAAGGAGTTTGGGGCTTTTATTTTGAAAGTCGGGGGTAGACCCAGGTAGACTGGTCAAAGTTTGACTGTCATGTATTGTCAGGTGAGTGAGGATGAGAAGAATCTGCAGACAGTCAAATGTCCAATTAATTCAAATGGCAGATCTACATTCATTTGACCTCATGTGACCTGGTCCAAGTTTGATTGACATGTGCACAGGCATTCTCTTTGGGGATGAGAAGTAACTGCAGCCAGACACATATATACTGATTCATTTTAATGGAATAAAAGTGATCAAACACATACCTTTTTGAAGTTTCACTGCTTCCACATAGTTTTAGCTAAGGATTTCATTCAAACTTTAAATGGGTCGAAAGACTTTGATCTACAAATCTTGTAGTTACATGTTTTTGCTGCCTTTTACTGTTTTTGAGATATTAGAGTTTTAATTTTAAAGCATTTTTTTTCCCCCCTCAAATTTTATAATGGGTGTGTATTGCAGAATGTTCTCCAAGTTAGAGTGAGTCACATGACCGCCAGCGCTGAGACAAAAACTCAAAAGCTGTGAAAAACCTCCACACAGATCCCACAACTTTGGCCAAACCCTACATAAACTAATCATACCGATATAGGAAAGTTTGTTGTCTTTCCATCTATGTGGGTTTCAAAGCAGTCAGACTTATACTTCAGACTGCACGGGCCTCAGATTTGTTTTTTCTGTCTTTCCTTTTCAATATGGGTCCATCTTCTGTTTGTCTCTGTGTTTGTGTTTTTGCTGGACATTGCCTCTTGGTCTCTTTACTCCACAATCCCCAGTCAAGTACACTTGCACTGAATGATCCGAGTCCCTGTTACTTTTAACTCTTGTTCTCCTGATCGTTCAGTTTACTGCCAGATCGTTCAGACTTCAAGGCAGGCTCTAGTTACTTGTTCCTTGTGCTAGTTGCTGTGGCTTAATTTAATGTCTCTCTGCGTTCCAGTTTTATTCTCTTGTTTGCCACAGTTGCCTGCCACAACCACAACTTGTTGTTTCTTTTGAGACTCTTGTCACCTGCTCACTCCACCTACTCTGTCCATCAGCATTCTGCTTGACCTCTCTGCAGTGGCCTGCAGTGGATATTGTCAAATTCTTTACTATAAACTGTTCTCTGCACCAAACAGAGTCACTTCCCTGCATGTAGGTGTTCTACACTGAGTAATTATAGTTGGCCCTCATCATACAAAAATTTCAGAAACAGGTGACTAAATGTCAGGTCATAAAAATTAAACTTCATTTATGGTTGAAGATTAGTTGAGGATGTCACAGATGGAGGAAAAAAGTTACACTTTAGTCTGGTGGTGCTGCAGCAGATACCTTTGTATCTCCTGCAAAAATAGCATGCTGTGACTCAGGTAGGCATTGTCTTATACTGTCCTTCTGGCCCTGAGCAGGCACCAAAGCGATATCACTGATGTACTGATATCGACATGCAGTCTGAATCAGCCGCTGCACCTGCCCCAAATGCTTTCTATCGCTCCTCTGCAAAAGTTGAGCTTGACTCATGATTTTGCCTTCTTCAGTTTAGTTACGAAAATTTAGTCCGAGTGTTGTGTGTCCCTGCTCTATGTTACAACTGAAGTTGTGATCTTTCGCAATAATAAATAAACGGCTTGACTGACTCTCTTCCAGGAACCTAAAACTGATCACCTGCTTCATCTCAGGTCCACTGATGTAGACAGGTGTGTGCGTCTTTGCCTCCTTTTTTGTTTTAACAACTATCAACCTCCTTGGTTTTTGTTTTGCTTTCATTTAAATTATTGGCAGTTTTACACACTTAAAGTGAAATACAAGGAATTGTTTGAAATACATGAATTACATTTTTTTTAAAACACAGTATCATATATTCATACTCATTAACAATTTTCAGATTTCCTGCTGTCAGATGATGTTGAAAATGAGGAAAAATGCAAAATACTTTTATGTTATGAAACAGAAATAAAATATAAATCCAATTATTGATTTTTAAAATTTTTAAAATTTTGTTTTATTGTGTTTTAAATAAAAGCTTTGTGTATTACCTCTGTCCTCTGTTTCGGACTTCCAGGCCAGTCTGGAGTTTTGTGGCGCCTGGGCTTCAGGTGTGCTTCTTGACAAAATCCCTTCATTTGGACTGAGGCCTCCATGTAGCAATGCATCATCATCTGTGGAGGATGAGGGGACGCAAACCCCCCTGTCCCCGTATCCAAAACAAGGGGGAGGATTCTCAGGCTAGAAAAGAAAGTAGATGTGCGAGATAAATTTTTAGCAATAAAGGCTTTACTGCAGTTAAAAAGCCAGCTTTTCTCTAATGTAGATTTTGAGAGTTCACAAACATTCAGCAGTAAACATCCTGATGTCACAGGGAAAACTTTCATGTTTGTTTTAACATAATTCCCAGTATTTCATAATCCTTACTACATACTAAAAGCCTCAAACATCACAGCTCTCTTCCTCATCTAGCTGTGTACAGGAGCACAGATCAGAATCAGATCAGCTTTCTTTTTTGATCTTTTTAATATAAGACTTAAGTACTTCACAACCATTAGATATTTTAACACTCTCACTCCTTACAATCCATCCTATCTTAATCCATATCCCATTATTTGCTTTAAACATTGAGCATTAGAGTCATATCTGAATGTGATTTTCAAGAAACCCTGTAAGACCAGGCCTTGGGAGAAACAGCAGTCAAGCGTAGCCTGACCACATGTCCTCTCTGGAGGAATTCAGTGGAAAAGACGTCTTTCAGAACATCTGAGTCACTCTGAGCTGCACTAATCACACTCATAACAAACTAACTCAGAACTATTTCTTTGTCCTGTAGGATGTCATTTAACCCCTTTCAAAATGTCTCTCTGTGATAGCATGTACAAATGTTCCAGAACTTTTAGGGCACTGTGCAGCAGCTTTCATGAATTTAGAAATATTCAAAGTCAATATTAGTACAACCAACAATGGTTAATCTAGTACACTATTTGGTATTTATCCACACTCTTTGGTGCCACATATTGTCCTTCTTAAGAGTTTTGATTCAGTACCCATGAGGTTGTGTGGAACAGCCAATTAACTGGTTTTACTCTGGTTCCAGCTGGGCTAAAGAGGAAAAGTGTTTCCCAGTCTGTTGCATAACACTTTCACCAGAGGTTGTCAGCAGTTGTGCTCATGCAAAACCCATCTGACACCAGTGTTCGTGAACGGTAGAGATTAGGTGCTGATGAAAATGTGACTGAAAGCTCTCAACCAAGAACAAAGAAGTTTCATACCTTTTTAAAGACACTGTCATCACCTTCTGCACTGACTTTTAGACTGTCTTTGTCTTTCTGCAGCAAACACACTGACACACACTCCTCTCTGTCCGGATGGAAGTCTGGAGAGGAAAAGACGAGGATGGAATAAGTGAAAAAAGCACAAAAAAACAGCAACACCTCGGTGAGTCATTATGGTAAGTGTGTTTACTTCTTTCTCGCTTAGTGACAGATAAAACATCCTGTTCCATATTTAAATGTGCGGTGTCGCGTCTAAGTTGCATATTGCACTGCTGGTTGCAATCCACTGAGACAGGAAGTTGACCTCACATCACCCAAACCACAGCAAATAGGCCTGAGTGTGTATGTGATACACAGATTCACTGCTGAGATGCTGACATCAACGGTACAGCAGTTAAAAAAAAAAGAAAAAAAGAAAACTTTACATCATGATAAAACAACAAAGATGATAATTGTTCTCCAAACTTCAAATTTAAAATAAAATAGAAAAGTTGCAAATGTTTCTGTTTTCAACTGAGAATGAGCTAAAATTATTGTGCATTGAGGGTTTTCAAATAGGTTACATTTCTTATACAACATATAGTTTAATCCTACCTGTAATATAGACATAATTTATCTTACACAAAACAATGTAAAACAGTACTAAAAATAAAATAAAGTTGACTTAGAGAAAACCACAGATAATTTCTAAAGTGGTATAATGGGAGACGTGAAACAAAGCTTGTGTGGTGACATTTCCTCACTTTATAAGCTGAATACAGACTAATCACTTTTATTTCTGTTTCGTTTTTTAGATTCATTCTCAATACACACTTCTGAGTTGGTGTTCTACAGTAAATATTCTATTATCTATTTCAACACCTACTCTATTATCTAAAGTTATAATTAACTCAGCTTGTGTGATGAAGCATTATCCTCAGCAGACTGTATGCTGAAAGGAGACGTTTGAATTTACTGACTGTGTTAACAGTCAGGTTTCCCCTGTATTCCATAATTGGAGTGATGAGCTTCATTGAGTTGGTTTCACACACATCACGTCCACTGGTTATTTGATCTTGTGCAGTCATCACCTGCCTACTCCATAAATTCATTTAAAATGTAGATTGCACAAGGCTGAATTACTTCTTCTTTCTAGTGTGCAATAAGGCATTTTTTTAAACTCTTCAATGTTAAGATCTTATTGATTAGAATACACGATTCAAACCACTTTGCATTTATGTTTGCAAAATAAGAGCGTTTGATTCATCACAAACAGCATATATCTGCTGTTCTGAAACACCATTTTCAGGGAATAGTTTCGACAGTCAAGAAAATCATTTGTGACAAAAAGTTAAGTGGTAAACTCGTACCTTTTCTCCGCCTCACCGTCGCCTCTGGAGGTAGTTTCAAATGTGAATAATTTGACATGAATGACTTAAAAAAGTGGTCTCACTGATGTACAGTCCTATATGAGTTTCCTGATTTATTTTGAATTGTCTAAACTTGTCATCATGGCTGGCGGCTTGGTTTGCACACTGAATCCACCTCAAAAACAAGTTAAATAAGATGTTGTGTTAAGTGAGCTGCAATAAAAACATATTACCCACAAAACATCTCAAGTGATTTCAGAGCATTAAATTTTGATTTAAGTTTTTAAAGTTTGAAAATATTCTGATGAGTATTAGGATAATATCAATAATCACAATTATTCTGGACAGGATAATTGTGACATAACATTTTTATATCGTCTCAAGCTTAGTTGTGTTAAATGTCACACTGGTCTTGTCTCCTTTGAATCCACGACTCGCTGTGTAAAATAACACCTTGAAGCAGCTGCTGGGTTCAGTGTATATTAATGTTGGCGTATAGTTGGTGAGCCTTTAATGCGCCACAAATGTGAAATCTGTGTCAAAGAGGCTTTAGTTACAACATTAGCCCTCTAAGACTTACTTCAGGTAACAACATATCATGGAGAAAATTCACTTGGCTCCTTTTCTGGGAGTGGCAACAGACTTGACAGAAAAAAAGGCCTAACAGTTTCATGAGACTGAGGTCTGTGCGCAGATTTGAAATATTAAAAAAAAGTTTCACACTCTGATAGGCTGCTTTCCAGATGGATCAGTTGCATCAGCATGTTGAGGTAGTAGGATATGAAGCTGTATTAGCTTCACGTGTGTTTTTTTTCCCCATGTAACGAGACAACTGGTCTTATTCTGCTCCATGGTACATAAACTGTCCTCCTGCTCTCTTTGTTTCCCAGCGGATTCGAGTTTAACAGGGTCCTACCTGTACTTGTTGTTACTGCGTTAGGTTCAGGACAGGGCTGGGCAGGGAGGAAAACATCCTTCTCCTTCTGGATCTAAAAAACAGAAGGAAATTGAGGAGGAAAAGGAATATTTTTTAAAAATCTGATAAGCAGAGCAGAACTAAAAGTTATGGCCATTTAAACATTTGGAGTACTTGGTATTGTAGGTTTCCAAAGGGTTCTGTGTAGCACCAAAAGCTTCTTATAAAAGAATGTTTTTCAAAATGCTTTCTGCTGTGGTAGGAGTCAAGAGAACAACTTTCAGGTTCTGTGCAGATCTCTTTTGTATATGACTGTTCTCAGCATCACATCAATATTGAAATTTAATGTCGTCCCACCCACCGACTCCATGTGTCTGCTGCAGTGCAGTGTCCCTTGTGTATTTGTGTGTCTTACATGCCCGAGCTGTAGTGTTAGCATATCAACATGTACCAAAGAACTTCCACACTGTGCCGACCACACAGCGAGACCCACAGCAATGCATAAACTGCCACACAGTCACTGATGCACAATCGCAGTTCACAAGCAAATGATTGTGCCATTGCTGTAACCGCACACAAAACCAGTTCAGTGTAATGTCAGAGAGATGTAGGAGGGGTTCTCCACCAGTCTTCTGTATTATGCACACACAGGCGAGACACTCTGCAGCAACCCTGAATTTAAAAAAGTCGGGAAAATTAAAAAAAAAAAAAAAAAGCGAAATGAATGTGATGATTCGCTAATTATATGTGATTATACTCAACTGAAAACAGTACAAAGACAATCTACTGGATGTTTGATCTCATCAACTTCAAGGGGTAGTTTGTTTTTTTGTACGTTAGGCTTCATAATAAGAATATTAACTATCATATACGATGTTCTACAGCAGACGTTCCAAAACTTTTCAGCCCGCGACCCCAAAAATAACAGTGCCAGACCCCCACTGAGGACCCCCATCGACCTTGGAGGTGGCATATAACATTGTGAAAAGCCAGTCTACATGGGTGACAGTACAACACAAAAGAACAACAGCCCAACAGCCATAATATTATTTCAAAGTAAATTAAGAAGGAATATAACCACAATTTGTACAAAAATGGGTAAAATATGCAATTATAATAATAAGGCATCTCGCAACCCCCCCTCTCTGTGTCTCGCGACCCCCGGGGGGCCCCAACCTCCACTTTGGGAACCACTGTTCTACAGCATTATTATAAGAACAGGTGCAGTCCTGAGAGCTGGAGCTTGTTGCTGACGTCACTGCTTGCTGAAAACAGCAGAAGAGCATGTGCACTCAGATAATCCGTCAAAAAACACAATGACACTTGTTTTAAAAGACGTGAAACTCGCTGAATGTTTAGTGGTGTCCTCATATGCACCGACACTAAAACACGAAGCTAAACACAGATATAGAACCAGAAAAAGCGGCTCTTTCAGCTGCTTCATGAGACAAACAAACAGCCGTTTCTGGGTTATATATCTGTGTTTAGCCGGTCGTATGTGAGAGGACACCACTAAACACGTGGCGAGTTCCACGTCTTGTAAGACGAGCGTTTATTGTAGTTTTTGACGGACTGGCCAAGTGCACGTGCTCCTCCATTTTTTTTTTTAGTTTTTTTTCTTTTTTTAGCTGTTTTCAGCCGGCAGTGACATCAACAAGGAGCTCAAGCTCTCAGGAGTGCATTGTTCGTCATAATGCTGTAGAACATTGTATATGATCATAAACATCCTAATTTTAAGGCTTAATGAGTAAAAAACAAACTTCTCCTTTGACCAACTTTTGTAAATATTTGCCTTTTCTGAATTTGTTGCTATCAACATGTTTCAAAAAGTTGGGAAAGGGTCACAACAGACTGAAAAAGTTGTAGAATGTGTAAAACAACAACAACAACAACAACTGTTTGGAACTGTCCCAGGTAAACAGGCTCATTGGTAACAGGTGATGGTATCAAGATTAGGTATGAAAGAAGCATCCTAATCCATCAAAGCAGCGAATGGGGTGAAGTTATACTTGTTGTAGGAGTATTTACTCTGAACTCAGGAACACTTTCCAAACTCCTTCTCAGAAAAAAGTTTGGTGAAAATGATTGCATTCTGTTTTCGTTTCTACATTTTACACAGCATACCGACTTTTTGGAAATCTGGGTTGTACAGTAGCTTTATTGAAGGCTTCAGCCACACACAAGAGATCCATATTTGAACCAGCCGTCTGTAGTAGCAGCTGATTTTAATTGTTAAACATGTTAAACTTTTTCCTTCAGCATCACGCTTAACCTTTCATCCTCTGATTCCTGCATCTGTCTTAAAACATATTCTCTGTCAGATGAGAGTTCAGCTTAATAACCTAACAAAGATTTCTCAGCAGTGCACTTACTGTCAAGCTTTATCTCATCACAAATATAGTGGTGTCTACATAAATCTTTAGAGACAGGGCCAAAGTCACACAGTTAGTGCATCAGAGTCAAAATGATTCAATGCCCCTAAGAAAGGCGTTCCAAGTACAAAACTTCTTCATGTTTCTTGTTAAGTAAAAAGTCAGTAGGTGAATACCATTTATCATAGTTCTGGTGCCAGATGCATCAATTTAAAACTGTGTAGACTAATGGCTGAAACTGTGTGAATGCACAAAGACAAAGTATAAATACCTATTTCCTTTTTCAAATTTGTAAAGCCAAATTTATACCCAATCCTGTTATGGCTGCAGAGCGCAGCACAAAGTTGTTTTTTCTCAAAGAATGTTAACCACAACAACTGTGTTGTGAACAGGTCTAAATCCTGACTGTTGTGTTTCAAGGACATTACTTTAGAAGTAGAGTTGATAAGTGATCATTGATTGATTATCCTTAGGTCACAAGAGCCACTGTTTCTGAATTGTAAAATGTCCAAACCAAAAAGTAAAGAAATCCTTGCTGAAAATGTTTATTTATTCAAAACAAACAAACAAACAAACAAACCCTTTAAAGTGAGTTTTTTTTTCTTTCCAGCGTTCCTTCACAGTAAACAGTTGATTCAAAAAATGCTAGCCCTTGCTTTTGCTGGCAGCCGATGAAGATACATTCTTGAAAACATCAGAACGATCGAAAAACGTCCAAAAACGTCCAAAACTCTCAACAGCTGCATGTGGTAAAATCAAAGTCTTCTTTATCATGTCGTAGGTGGACAAAACAAAAAGTATGCCCTCCACACCATTCCTGTCAGTCTCAGAAGTAGTTTCTGCTCTAATTTTGGCTTGTGGTCACATGCCATCAAAAACATCCATGACTGTTTCGGTGCACATGAACAGAACGCTGTACATGTAACTGCAGCAGGTGCAAGCTATAACTTTAATGAGCAAGTATTTCAAGTTACATGATTTAAATTAGCACACATACACACGTTTCGTGCACTGGTACGTGCACATTTGCGAAGTCCTGACCCGCGGGCAGAAACAGAACTGTGTTGGAGTCCACAAGGATTTCCATTAACAGGACTGGGATGACCCAAACTTCATGTCGAGGATCATCACCCTGACGACAGTTGTGTCAGCAACCTAGAGACCACACAGCAGTCCTCACAGTGGAAAAACCCGCAGTGCATCTGGTCAGGAGTGCAACCAGGTGCATGTTGCTGCCTTTCTTGGACAGTCAAGGTTTTGAACCATGAATTCAACACCTCACTGGATTTGTCTCTCCGCGACTTCTTTTTGTTTTTTTCAAAATGATGTTTAGTCTCTGGTTCACAGCCACAACCAAAGATTCAGTTCACTCGTGAAATTACGCATGTAATACCAGTGATGACTATGTTTAAGCGATGAAATTTGGACCGCTTGCTCTCTAAAGTCATTGCTTAGAACTCCTTCATGCACGTAAACATGCAACGCTCTAATCATACACACTGGGACCGTCTTGAAAATTTTTGATCGCACCTCAAACAAGTTATTTATTTCATGTTGTTCTATGTTCTGTCCTATCTAGAATGGCTCTCACACCAAAGTCCTGCACCACGTTGGGTACCAGCGGGTAACTGATGGGTAATTCACAAAAATCTCTGTCACTGATCTGACAGAGATGTAGCTAGTCGCTACTTGCTGCTAGTTTGTACTTCATAATGTTACATCATAATGGATGACATGAGGGCAAAATTAGCCAGTGAAGAATACCAGCTTGTGGATAGAACATCATCAAGGACTAAGCTGGATGTTTGGGAGAAATTTGATGTAATAATAGAAGGCTGTAGAGCGAAAGTGTTAACCTTGAACAAGCACTGAGCTATGAATAACAAACTAAGTCTCATTTGAGCTAGTGTGATAAGAGATGGCTGTACAGGAGTATGTCAGGATCAACAATGAGCACTATTCCGACACTGACGGAGAGGACTTCATCTCATTCCACTTCAATGTGAGTGACTGTAGCCTGTGTGTGTGTGTGTGTGTGTGTGTGTGTGTTCATGTGTGTACATGTGTGCATGTGTTTAATCATGGGTATGGCTCAGGTTGTGGGGTTTTTATTGATGGGTACAGGCAGATGTGGCTTTGCCTTAGACATTATGATGTGTAACAGGTCGGTTCTGGTACGGAGCTTTACGGGTACGGGCGGGTGCTGATTTTAAAAAATGGACCCGTGCAGTAGCCCATGCTAATCATACACACACTCACAGTAGCCCTCACAGGGTAGCTCTTTCTTTGAAAGGACATGTCAGACTAACCAATCCAAATCAAGAGAAGGATTGAGAGAGCAAACTGAGACAACAATGTCATGTGTTTGAGGCAATGGAAGTCAACCCACTTGTCTGTTGTGTAACGCCTGTAGGCTGAACTGTCAAATGGACCTCATATTTAGTTGTGAGATTGTTCGTCCCTGAAGTCAATGACCACTTTGTCCCCTCATCCACTTGTCTCAATGGATCCATTGTAATGTCCATGTTGCCTGCTCTGTCTATTACAAATATCCTGTAGAAATGAGCGATCCGCATAAAAGAGTAACTTTCCAACATGTAGGAGACAACAGACGGCATTTATCCTTCTGCTCCAGAGCTGCAAGTTTATTGTCTGTGTGAAGACTGCGCAAGCTCACATTTCAATCTTGTCCCAATGCTCAGTGATGGGAAGCCTTGGAGAGCCGTCTTAGTTCAGATTTACCCCAAATGTAATTTGATCAAAGCAGTGGATTTATTACCAATACAAATTAAATTAAATGACATTAAGAAAATATTTTGGTGAGCTAGAGATTCTTTGGAAAATTTAGCATAATTAGTATAATAAAACAGTAATCTACAAATTGTATTTACAGAATGTGCGTGCTTGAATAAATCAAATAATAAAAAATGCAGTGTGTGTTGCTGAATATCATCTGTATCATGAAAATTCTTGCAGTACATCAGCAGTAATCTGCAGTCTGTGTATGGTGGTGGTGGGGGCTGAATTTCAATTATTCAGTTTTGATCAAAACACATTACATGAACACTTTACTTAAAGCATGCATCGGTAACGCATTATGAGCCTACTTATAATTCAGTATAATGCGCCTACAGTGCTGTATAACCATAGTTATAAGCAGGGTTAGGGTTGACTTTAAAAGAGACACAGTCTTGCCATGTCGTGGCCAAGAGACATGACAGACTACATTTTGCTCCCCCATCATTCATTGTTTGCAGTTCACGACATGTGATGTCACCGGCAAGGAAGCGCTCATCACTGACAACTATTACTGACATGCTGTCATGGGAGGTACACAAAAAATTCAACATGCTAGTTTTGCTCTCATGAGGTCGAGAGGTGACCTAGATGTGGTGTCGGTTGTCATCCATTATGATACACTACGGGAGATTAAACAATCGATTATCGCACCTGATGTTCATTGATTGTTTCCAAGTCTACCGACGTCGGCATAACCTGCAATTGAGTTGGCTGGTGTATGGGTGAGACCTTGATACTGCTCACCCGTCATGGTTACAAATAATGTCACAAGCATAAGATGTCAGCGGCTGAGTCTGAGATAGTTTGGATTCATTTGGTTTAGTGGGGGGAACTGGAGATGTGTCGTTCATCTGTTTACTGCCATTGCTCTCTGCCTGTTTATTCCTTCATATTATCTCCATCAGTATTTGATTCTGTCTGACCCGATCCAGAAAGTATGAAATCATCTAAGGAGGACCACAAAACTGTCAAACTGTTTCTGTCAGTGCTGCAATAAAAATATCAGTACACTATCTTCCATGACAAAAACACATTTAAAGACGAGCTGAAATGCCTTTTCCCAGAGCATCAACTGCCGTGTTGTGACGTATTTGCAATTCAAACAACCAAACAACCAATGAACGGGCTGAAGGGGCGGGACGTAAGTTGGAGAAATCTGATTGGAGTGTTGTTGGCAAGTGTTGATGTTACTCCTTGGCAACTGTTGCTAGGGCTTTGCTAAATTTTAACACCAAGCTAGCTTTAGTTTATTTAATATTTACAGGTTTATGTAACAGGTAAGAGCAGCTGCATGTCCCTTGCAGCGGACTTGGCCCTTTAGCTGAATGGTGTCCATTTCTGCCTTTGTTACCAGAGGTCCCAGGTTTGCATCCCAGTCCAGTTGGGGGGTTCTGTGCTAACCTTGCTCGGACATTACATTTATACTGACAGGTGGATTGGCGTGATATAATTGGTTCAATTGAAAAAATGATTCAACCAATAACGGCCTGAGTCAATGATGACATCAGGAACCCAGGAGATTGTGTTTTAAATGAAAGATGAAAGTGGCAGACTTTAATTTAAAAATACAAAATAATTATTTTTTTGTTATTTATTTGTGATACATTTTTAAATTTGATTAAAAAAGGAGCAGGGATATGGTCCAAAAGGGTTGAAAGTGCATTTTTGACTTCAGCTTGACTTTTAGAAATACTGTAAGTGACATAATATAATTAAACCAATGAGAATGAGCATTGAGAATAAAACTGTAAATTTATGGGGATAAAGTGGTAATTTACCAAAATAAAACTGTAATTTCCCTCTGTTATTTTAGAGGAGAATTATCAGTCTCCTGTGTCAAAATGAGGAAAACTGAGCACTTTGTGAAGTTGTACTTCAGCATAGGTTTCACAAATATGGAAATACTTCATCTTTTTGGCTCATAAGCACCACATTATCATCAGTATCAGGACTTTGAAAAAAAATGCAAGAAACCAGCTGCTGTCCCCAGACTTCAACCAAGTAACTAGCAGCTAATATCTGCTCATGACAATGCAACATGGCCTCAATGTTTATTTTATTGTTAGCGGAGCGTAAGTAACTCTCTGTAGCTCTGGGCTTGTTTAACTCTACAGGAAACGAGGATGTCTGGACAGTTTTGCCCGAAGCATATCATTACACTTTTCATCCTTTGATTTTGGAAAGGGAAAGAGCTGGCAGATGCTAAGCTATGATTGGCCAGCTTGTGTTTGAAGGTAGAACTTAGAAAATGTGGTAGTAAAAAACACACACACAGAAGAAGAAGAAAAGGATGTGATGTTATGTAGAGCGGAAAGGAGCGTGATCGGACAGTAATCAGATCTCAATATATATTTTATAGGCCTATATTATTGTACTGTTTGTACTGTCAATAATCTCAATGTGGACACTGGAGTCGCAGAATGACAGGCTACCAAGTGTAAATGCATGATGTCAAGACGTCCTCATTCCCCACTGAACCCCTAACTGTTTAACAAGCACAGATCATGCTACCAGGGTGCCTGCCAGCCTGGCAGCTAAGCTGAAGTTCATGGTTGATGTGTGGGGATAGCAGCCAGTTTCTTGGATATTCTTTTCAAAGTCCTGATACTGATGATTATGTGGTGCTTATGTGCCACAAGATGAAGTATTACCAGGTATGTGAAACCTATACTGAAGTTCAACTTTACACAGTGCTCAGTTTTCCTCATTTTGATGCAGCAGACTGATATTTCTCCTTTAACACAGGGACTAAAATAATGAGTTTATTCTTGCGAATTTACAATTTTTTCTCAAAATATTGCAAATTTATATTCATAAATTTACGACATTATTCTCATAAAATTACAACTTTATTCTCATAAATTTACGACTTTATTCTCAGTGTCCAAGTTTTTTTTCTCAGTGTGGCCCTAATACTCTGTCATAGTAATTTCCCCTGAAATAAATGTCATCTAAACCCTTTAACTCCTTATGTCCCAACTTATCAAAAAAAAAAAAAAAAAAATCTAAGACAGACATCATAAACAGCATTATTATGATATTTCTACTGACACGTGTTTACAGTACTTATAGTTAATATAATCTACATGTAATTGGCTGGAATTTGGAATAAATGCCTTCAGCGGACCTACCTCACCTCAAGCCTTATTTTTTATTTATTTTTTTAACAGATGCTACACACACAATATTTGTAGCTGTTTTAATTGCTTTTTGCAAATTCTAACAAATTAATGTGTTATTTCCATTAGTCGCATTCTGTGAGCCTGATGCTGCAGTAGATCCATATTGTCTTACGCAACAATTATCCACTGTTATCTTTTTCTCTTTAAAACTTATTATCACATATTTTGCAGCTGAGATGCTGCACGTCAGGAGTAGCTGAGTATCATTTTAGGGGGAGCTTTACAAGGGAAAGATGTCCAATTAGGTAAATACATTTCCTCACATATCCCACACTCCCACACGGTGGATTTGAGTCCAGAGGAAGATACAAAGGTAAGAACAGAAGATGTGTTATTTAAATAGAGGACAGTCCCTATCTTAAAGGCAACATTATAAATCCCATTTGTGTCACCCAAAGCCTGATAAAATTTTAGTTTCAGATCTCAGAAATGCTTATCCAAAAGAGAGAAAATAAAAATAAAATGTGTGAAAAAAAGAGAAGTTTCAGTGTGTTTGTTTCCTTGGACAGTTTTGACGGTACCGGGGCTCAGAGTGTCCCACCAGCATGCTTTCCTTGTTTCACATACAGATATAGTGTGTTTTAAAATCTGTGGACACACAGGCAATAATCTTCAAATTTCTTTTAATTTTGTTTTCATAAAAACTGTTTTCAAACATCTACAGTACAGCACTGACTTATTGACCGACATTTCTGAGCAGTCTGAAGGGTCCAAATGGTTTAATTGGATTTGTCCATATTAGTGACACAATGTTTAAACAGGGTTAAAAGAGCAACAATAAAAGGAATGTCAGATTTATTGTTAAACATACTCAAATGATCAACACTTGATCAACAAAAGGTCTGAAGCTTTCCATTGACCAACAGCACTGACATGTTCAAATAATCATATATTATTACAATTGTATAGTCACACACATCGATACACACACATCTTCCTACCTTTATCAACACCACATCCACAGTCCTCTCTCCTTTGGCACAGAAGCTGTACTTCCGCTTGTGTCTCTCATACATGCTGGCAATTTCACCCTGTCTGCAGCTGAGGAATCATTGTGCTAACACACACCCTGTACATAAACCATACTGTGAATATCCTCCATGATCACACCCCTCTCTACTGTCTCTCTTTACTGCAACACAGTCAGAAAAACAAATAACTTGAGCGACTGAGGGTGGAGTACCCGGGGAAAAAAAAGAATCCAACAGGCAGTTTCCAGCACTGCAAGCTGCTGACTCTTTGCCATCAAGAGACAGTGAGAGAGTGAGAGAGGGAAAGGAAGAAGGAGAAAAACAAAATCAACTTAACGTTTCTGGATTCCTACTACAGCTACAGAGGAAGAAAAAAAGGTGCCACAGCAACATTTAAATTCACCGTAACAGCTTCAACACCAAAGCAAGATGGGAATTCAAGTTTTGGCTTTAATACTGAAGCAGATGTCCTGCATTTCCACAGTGAAATTTGCAATCCAGTAAAGTCTAAGAATCTGGTGTTTCGTCTCAGTGCAGTTTGGGCTGGAAAATGAGCCTCTCTGCCCACATTTGTTCATAACAGTGGCTCCTCCCTCCATTCCTCCTTCCTGCCTCGTCGTCCCTTTTTCTTTTAGACACCCTGCTCCTCCCTCTCTCTCTCTTGCTAGTCTCTCTCTCTCACCCACACACCAACCGTCACATCTGTCCTCAGAACAAACTCCCTCTCACTGATTTGCTACCTCTCTGCTGCTCCCTCAGAGCACAGGAACAATGAACTCTGAGACAGAGGAAAGATTTTTATCCAACACAGACAAAAGAGGAGTTTGCACCTGGATGGGATGAAGAGTTACTCTGCTGCTGTATTCAGGTAAAAAAAAAAAAAAAAGAAAAGCGAGAACAGAAAAACAGCCGTGGCGTATACATGGAGATATATTCTTCTGACAGACGCAGTATTAATTAAAGACCCCATGAAATGGATGTCAGACTGACATTTACTCCCATGAATTTACGTATTTCCTGTAAAAAGGATAAGTTAGGATGGGACATGTTGCAGGTAATGATTGGCATTTAGAGTAGCCAATTGCGCTCAATGTGCGTTACGCACCCACGAAATTTACATTTGACAGCAGCTAGCAGCGTAAACGTGAAAACAATCACGAGGAGAGCCTACTCTCTGCTGCAGAGGACTTCTCGCCACAACCACGGCAAAATCCAGCCGATTTTAGTGACTCAGACAGGGATGAAAGGGAAGAAGGAGAGCCACTGGGTTTTGGAGTGACGCTGTACATGTTCGCGCCGATCTCTACAGCCCGCAGAGAGAGAGAGAGAGAGAGAGAGAGAGAGAGAGAGGCTCATCCCCGCGACGTGTGGTTCTGCACGGTGGTTGATAACTGACAGCATTTATATGAAGGAGGGGGGGAATATTTGAGAAAGAATTTTATTGGATGAAAAATTAATATACGCCTCCGAGTGCAGGATGAGTCATTAATACTTTTAAACCATTTTCCGATTAATCAAAACTGCAATAATACGTTTTGGTCATTGTTGGGCCATATATTGTCATATAGGAAAGAACGAGAGCAACACATATGTGAGTAATAAAACCTAAAAATCGATTTTCATTTCATGAGGACTTTAAATATGCCATAATCTGCTGTTGCACTCTGTTAGTCATGTGTGCTGGATTTTACTTTCTCCTCTGTTCACATTATTGAGACAATTAAAAAAGTGAAGTAATAACATGATAATCTATACAAACAACAAGTGATTCTTTGATGTCTTCGTAAATGTAAGAGAAATTACACTGATCCCAGTTGTCTGAATGAGAAAGCCTTGCCTTCTGATATTACCCAGCAGGTCTTTCATCTTTGTGGTATGTGCCCTTCTTACTTTCCTCTAGGTTTTAATGTGGTTAAGTACGTTAGGTGCTACATGAATAAGTGAGTAATTTATTGTTAATACCACCCATTTTTTATTTTTTTATTTTTATTTTTATTTTCTTTGGCAGAATGAGAATGGGCAGGTAATTTGGTACAAAACGGTGGTTGTTCGGGAACCATTTAAAGGGATATTCCTGAATTTTTGGCACAGAGCATTATTTTCAAACTATCCAGCCCTATTCCTACCCTATTCCTTAGAGACCATTTTCAGCTTGTTTGACGCAGTACAGAGTTTGGACAGCTCGCCGTTTGGCTGCTAATACTAATGCAACTCAATGGGACATGTAGCCACCAACAGAAGCCACTACCAAACTCTGATTTAACACTCCACAGTACATCCAAAGCAAGTCTAATATGACAACAGTTTGTGGAGGGGAATTCAAGAGTTTGTAGAATAATTTTGGAGGTCAAACTACGACTGAATTTCTTTCATTTGAGGCTCTGATTAGGATTAGTCATGACAAAAAAGCTTCCAAACTCTACTTCCTGCGACCACCATGACTAATCAGGACCTGAGACACTGACTATGTACAGACTCAGCGATCACAGCTCGACCACAGAGACCGGTCAACACAGGCAGACCTGGCTGCTCAGAGAGGACAGGCTGTGTCAGCTGTGTCCATGGAGACAGGTGGAGACAGACACATTTCCTGCTACAATGTAGCACATATGAAGACATAAGAATAGAACAACAGTACTTCATGAAAATCAAATGTCGAGCGTCACATTTTGATACTTTCTCATATCAAACTAAAATGCAACTTCTACTCGGTGAAAGTAGTGTCAGCACCATTGAAACAGCAAAATATATAAGAGCACGTCACAGCCTGAAAGACAACACATAACAAAACTCACACTCTGCTTCTGATTGACTTGGATTAACTTGTTTGTCTTCGTATTTTTTCAGGTTTTTTTAAATATATTCAATATTTGATATCTGTGTCTGTATTCTGTATTAATTTACTGTATATACAACCTGTAATACACACACACACACACACACACACACACACACACACAACATGCTTCCTGTTTTCTGACATTTCTTGCTTTCTATTCCTTTATTTATTAACTGAAGCTATTTGAATTTGAATTTTAGATGTAAAAGTAGCTGTAACTGCTCTGACCACAGGGAGGCAGCAAAAAACAGACACTCACACTTCTGAGTGTGCGCTCTTGTTTTGAAATAAAGGCAAAAAGAGGAGATGGTGCATGATCCACTTTCATTTGACTGGCTGAATGCCGATCATGTGACTGCAGTTACATGAGGTGCATGTATCTCACCATGTACTGGGCAACAGATTTACTGACACAAGCCTCTTTGTTCTTAACCTGTCCATGAGTTGTTACTGCTGTCAGTTTGTTTTAGATGGCACTCCACACTATCCATACTTTGATCCATGTTAAGATTACATGTTGTGAAGAATATGGTCTGACTATGAGAAATGTTGGGTTTGCATTATCGGTAGCGTCAAAACTCTGCCAGTAACTAATTATTTCTTTTATTAGCATGTTCCTTGGACTCTACCACTTCAGGTTCAGCCACTCACACCTGCCGGCACCCACCTGCCATTTCCACCATGTAACCTGCACCGTCTACTTACTCACCTGCTTTCCATTCTCCTAATTAACCCAGTTTTGCGAAACATTCTGAGACTGTTTCGCATGAATGGAGTACTGCGTGATAATGTGCATGTTGCAGGTACAAGTTTTAACTTTTTTGAGCAAGTAATCTTAGTTTCATTGCTTGATCAGCATAAGCACTTGTGGGTTACAGGTCTTCTCCACTCCAGAGCAGAAGGTGCACCAGGTCTTCATCTCAAAGGATCGCAGTCAACATAGTCTCCGTAAATAATTTTAACCTAGCCCTTAGAACTCTTCTCGTCCCTTGTGACAAGTGTTGACATCGCCTGTGAGCACTTTCAGTCAGTGAAGCATGCTGTCTCGCCTCCAATGTTGATAAGTGGGGGAGATCACTGATAAAGATGTTGGAATGGGGAGATACAATTCCCATAACTGCTTTTTGGCTGTAGGATAGATATACAACAAAGTATGTACGACTAAATAGTGCTAAAATATGACAGTTATGCAAGACTTCTATATGATAGGTGGCTTTACAAAACAAGTTCACATAGTTGAAACGATTAGAAGAACTACTGATCTGCAGAGATGGTGAGTCTCATTGTTTAAGGCACTGTTATCAGATACAGAACTTTGAATACAGTCTATGAGCCCGTGAAATACATTTCTGAATCAAACACATGGCTTAAGCTGACCCTTACAGCATGAGATATCTTGACACTGTCTTGGTTTACACTGCAGGTAGAAGTCTGTATTTTGTGCTCTCTTTTTACCGTGTAAGTCTTGTTCTTTTTTGATAGTGCTGCCTTGGAAACTTCATGTAGCCCCTCACTGTGTTGACAGCTCTGTAGCATTTACTTTCTTCATGTGTTTCAAGAAAAGATAATTCAGCAATAAATAGTCTCATACTTTGCTTCAGTCATCTTTACTGCTGTTTCCTGTGTATTAATCCCTCCCAATTCCTTCCTCTTCTTTCTGTCTTTGACATTACATCATGCTGCTCAACCTAAACAAGACATGCTGAGGTAATCCGGTCACCTCCCCTCTGCCCACAGACGCACACACACACACAACACATACAGACACACACACACATACACACACACACATACACGCCTGCTGATCCAAGAGACCAGCTATCATTAGAAAGCATTTGTTGGCATTCATAAAGGTAGGTTTGGTTATTATTGTTTAAATAACTGATGACTATTAGTACTTAATTTGACAATTGATTATTAATGTATAATTCATAATTTCAGGGCACCACACTGCAATCAGGGACCAATTACCAAAGCTGTATACGGTCTCAAATCAAATAAATCATTTAATTGTATTAACATTTCATTCCTTCATTTATTCATTTTTGCAACCACCAATCCTTTGCAGGGTCGTAGGGGGCTGGAGCCAATCCCTGCTAACATTGGGTGAGGGCGGGGTTCACCCTGGATAAGTTGCAGGTTGATCGCAGTATTAATATTTGTAAATATTCAGTATTAAATAATTTAGAAGATGTGAAACCGAGCACGGACTGTCACAACCAGCCGCTATCACAATAAAATGCACACAAACAATCGCAAAGAACCTTCTCGTACCGTTTACACAGGTTCATTAACAATAATACCAAACAAATCAACACAATCAATACAAATCTCTAACTATAAACCACAATGCTACTGCACAAGCTAAAGTAAATCAGTGAAAAGCAGTTAATCCAAGACAGCAAACATCAAACACATTGCAGAATCTGTGAATGTCAATGTCTGATAACAATTTGCAGTGGTGATTTTATTCTTCACATGGTACAAAATCCAACACTGGCAAGACAGCTGGATGAAGGAGCTTCTGTTGAGTTGAGGACATAAGAAGAGAGGCTACCGGCACTGAGAAACACACCCTGATATACAGCAACATATTCTGTATTCCATTAGTCTCCATTCAGCAGAACTCAAACGTAATTCAGCTGTTGTTGAGTTTGAAAGAGAGTCCAAAGTTAAAATAAACTTAAGGCAATAGATTAGTCACATACCAGAAAAAAAACATGTGGTTGTGCATGAGCCAGTGGAGATCAGCGTGTACATTTTAGCGAAAGGATGCATTCACTGTCCAGTCTGAGCATGAGCCTTTGTTTGAGTTGTTCTGTGTTTAAAAGCTTCCCTAACTGTAGCAGGACAGACGTCTCTTATCAAGCTATGAGACTGTCTTTGTGAAGTTCTCGCTCAGACATCATTGGCCAGATTTAAGGTGTTCAGTGAATGAAAAAACAAACTAGCAGACCAGAGAGTTAAAGCAGGTTTATCAGTTTCAAGACTCTGTCATCCATCCACTATTTTCTTCAAAACAAACACTGCCTCTGTGTTTAATACTGCACACTGATGTGTCTCTTGCTGTGTTGTAACGACAGTGTTATCATCACACCCACAGGAACAAAAAAAATCTCTACTTATAGGTTAAACTCACCTGCAGCGTGTGTGCACCGTCCGAGTGTCTCCTGGTCTGTTGACTCTCTTCTTCTGCTGCTGGAAAAGTTTCTGCTTCTGTAGAACAGATAACAAAAGTTAATCACAACAGGACATCAAGTCATTGCTCATTTCATTTGTTTTGAAAATGTAGCTGTGAGCTCATTATTTTGTTGTATTTAGGACAAGAATGCATCAAGGCTCATGCACGATCACTTGCTTTTTGTTTATGACAAATTAAAAGTCAGTACAGACATGAACATATACATGTACGTTTTCATTATTTCCCTCTGCCACAGTGTCAAATTTGAACTCACGAAGATACTGAAAAAGGGAAGAGTCAGCAAGCTGGTGGTTACGATGCTATGAATGCTGATAGAAATGACGGGCAAAACAGAAGCATCCTGCTTTAATGTTTTACCTGCACAGCATTTTTTCTATTTCCTGGATGTTATAGTGACTCTGTGGTAGTGAGAGTACGCTCACTGTTTTAACTGAGGAAATGGAGAAAACTAAATGCGTGTTTGAAAAAAAAACAACAACAAAAATTCAGAGGATATGCCAAGACATTGATGGAGTCCTAAATTTGCAAGGGAGATTTTCTATAATCCAATTTATTACTAATAATAATTAACAATAATTTTTCAAAAGCAACACTTAATAGATAAACTAGTCTCACTGGTGATATTACAATTAATAGCCTGGATTTTTTGTATTCATTTTTTTGTAGTGTTATAAATGTTTAAAGCATTTCATATCTTAAAATACTGACCTACTTTGGCATAATTATGAAATAACCAACTCAAAATCTGATGTGTAAAAATCTACAGTGAAAACAATTTAAGATAGTTATAAACAGGCTTCTAATGTAGTATAACCTACCCTCTTCTGCTTTTTCTCCCCCTTTGGGGCAGCCTTAAGAGTTTTTCCTTGTTATTTGTTCTTGTTTTCGTTTGGAACAAAATTAATGAGAATGTTTCTTGTCTAGCATTTATGATTGGCTGCAGTTGGTGGTAAATAACAGGACCTAATTGAAGTTTTAATGTCAAATTTCTGGCTCTTGAAGTTTGTGTAACACTTATATTATATCATACACTTATACAATTCTATTTCTATTCACAAGCATGGAATCATATTAGCACATACACAGTAAATGTTGTCTGGCAGGTGAAATTTTCAGGTCTGTCACTGAGGTAGAGAGGTTTTTCTAATTTCTTTTAAAAAAGCAGTTCTTAAGTTTAGACAAGTCAGGATTTATGTGACGTTCTGTAAACTAAGACGGCTCCTTTTTTTCTTTTTGATGACTTCCTTTCACGGGACCTTTCTGTTAAATGTTGATGCTGGGGAAACAACATTGTGCTCACATGTATGCTAAGTGTGCATGACTGAAGTGACAAATAAAGAACTTGAACTTGAGTTTGTCTACGTTTAATTGGCTGAAACTAAAGGACCTGGATAACAGATAGGAGTGGCTGGCCTGAAAACCAGATCCAACCACTCCCTCAGCACAAACTTCTTACATTCTCAACTTTCGCTGTAGTGTAACCAAAACTGCAACTTCCAACTTCCAACTTAAAACATGCTACAACACACACACACACACACACACACACACACACACACAGTCCTTGTTCTACAGCAAGACCTTTTACCATTGTTAAAAAAGGAAGGTGATCTCTGTGCATTTTAATACCACAAGAGCAGCTATGTAAATAAAAACATCACCGGTGGGTGACTCACATACTGTGGTTTACAATCTAAGTCAATGGCCTCTACCATGACAATACATGTTGTTAATAGCAGTGGTTGTTTATAAATGACAAACAGCTGATATGTGACCAAATGTTGTTGTAAGGGTTCACTTCATAATATGAATAATATTATGAGCTTCCCACTTTAGCCGTGTGAATGCTGAGCTGCCTCGTCTTTTTTTTTCTGGTCTGTTCTCTTTCCGTGTCTCCATGTCACGGCTCATCAAGTTCTTTCATTTTTTGTATGATGTTATTCATTTTCCCTGTGTTTCCTGTTTTATTTTGGTAACATTGTTTTGTCTTGCCCAATATTCCACATCCTGTCAAGTTTCCCTCCTGATTGCGTGCCCTGCCATGCTGTGTTTTATCTGTGTCTCATTGTCTCCCTTTGGTTAGAGTATTTAAGGCCTCGTGTTCCTCTCCTTTATTACCAGTTCCTCTGTTTCCTTTCCCTGGTCCTGCGTTAATGTCCCAGTCTTGCCTTTGGTATAATCCCAACGTACTGTTTGGCTCTATTTTTATAATTTTCCCTTAGTTTTTTTGGACAGCTTTTCGTTATTCATTACTTTTGTGTGTGTGTGTGTGTGAATCAGCTAAATTTCAACAAAGCTTGTTTTTGTTTGCCCCCCAAAGTTGGTGTCTTTGCCTTTGGATCATTTGTTATTTTGACACTCCATGGTGAAGAGGAGGTTGTGTGGCTCATGTTCTACCCGTCTGGTGACACCTGACGCTGCACATCATAATGATTCCTGGACCCCAATTCTTTACATATCTTTCACAATATGTATCTCTATTTTGCCATTATTATTTGTTTATACTGTAATTTGTTTTGTTAGTTTGTTTTGTCTGTTTCCATGTCTGTCAGTCCTGAGAGAGCTTGCTGAGCCTGCTTCTTTTTAAAGGTGAGTTTTCTTCTTTTCACAATCCAGGGTCTATCGATAGAGGCTGTCCTATCCTGTACAGTTTGTAAAGCCCAGAACAAAGACAGTGATTTATGATACTGGGCTATATAAATGAACTAAGCTGAAATGCCCTGATAAATTTTGAATTTTAGAGTATTTTCACATTAGGCAAAATTGTTTCATGCCCGAGCACGATTGCTCCCCCTCCCTCTCCCCCGTCAGTCTGCTTTCACATTAGCAACATCCATCCGTGCCTGAGCATGTCTGTGTATGTTCACAGTCTGATGCAGCAGGTGGCGGTATGCACAAAGCTGGTTTGCAGTCCGTCAATACACACAAAGAAGAAGAAAAAGCAACTACTTATTTTTTTTCAAGCTAACGTAATGAACAAAGCAGTGGCGGTAGAGGAATCTGCTGGCTCCTTTACGTGCATGCAAGTTACCTGCTGTGTCATGTTTGCTATGCGGCAACAGCTGTGCTTCGTGAAAAAAACAGGAATGCTCTAATTAAGCCAATCACACAGCAGCCCACTTCTCATGCAAACTGTGCACGGGTACATATGAAATGTGCCTGAGATCACCTTTTCAAGTGAACGGTTTGTGAAACATGCATCAAGCCTGCTCTGATTTGGGCCCCCAGTGTGAAACCACCTTAAAGCTCAGCAAAGTAGCTCTTCCTGTCAATCATGTCAACAAATACACCTAAGCAGCCAAAGTGCAACAGTCTGCCACTATTTACATATATGGACAATTATGCAGTCTACCTCAATTAATTTAAGATTTCCGTTTAATGTCAAATTTTTCTCGTAATGAATGAAGTTATAAATTTTCATCACACAACTAACATAATAAATGTGGGTTTAATCAGCTTCTTTCAATGAAAGTTAGCTAGGTTTCATTGATGGAGCACCCAGGCAGGACTTTAGGCTACATCCACATTGCTGCGTTTTAAATTTAACATGCATTAAGGCCGTTACACAGCGGGAGTGTCATGAATAATAACACGAAAATGCACAGTGTTCGGACGTGAAATGTTCGGATCAAAATTCTACACACCGGCAGTGACACAAATTTGCAGCTGTTGGGCGGTTAAAATCTGCATTTTATTATCATGCCATTACTGATACATGGGCAGGAGGCAAGCTGTTATTCAAGCAAACTGCGACAGTTCTCATGTTCAGCAGCACTATCAGCCCTACGTTGATTGGGACAGAGCTGCGGTTCCAGAGGAATGGCGAGATAGGTTCTGCATGTCGGTCCAGTTCAGCCCTGATTGACCTCTGCGAAAAAAGTCGTCTGCATGCGATGGAACGTCAACATTGTGTACACTCGTGGATGTTTTCACAAAGGTGATCTACGCAACGTATTATTGTTACCTAAGTGATGAGGAAAGACTCTGATACAAATAAATAAATAAATAAACACCAGTGTGTTTGGATTATCCCAAAGGTGTTTCTGTCCTCATCTGATAAGTTTGTAAGGCTGTCATCATCCTCCTGGGGACAGGTTTCATCCAAACACTGCGTGCAGAGCTTGAAGTGACGGAGTTTATCATCAGTAAGTTATGCCTCAGTGCCTGGGACTTACTGACTGCACACACAGAGAAGTAAAACTACTGCTTGCTAATTCCAGAGACAAGATAACAGAAAGGGGAACCATTCTTTGAATGAACAGGTGCTGTGTGATTACAAGCAAGTACTGTTTCATGGACACTTAATGGTAATGTGATATGTGTCTTAAGGGGTGTAGTATGGGATGCCCGGTGGCTCAGTCGGTAAAGCAGGCGCCCCATATACAGAGGCTATGTCCTCGTGCAGCGGACCCGGGTTCAATTCCACCTGTGGCCCTTTGCTTCATGTCATTCCCCCTCTCTCCCCTGTTTCCTGTCCACTCTTCAGCTGTCCTATCCTGAAAATAAAGGCACAAAAGCCCAAAAAAATATCTTTTAAAAAAAAAGGGGGGGGTGGGGGGGTGTAGTATGACTGGAAATCAGAGATGCTATGGAGCTTAAATCGCGCATGTGGACAAGGAGCGTGTTTGTCTTACATGTAAGATGCAGCAGGTGGATGTAGTCTTAGAGAAACAGTTACCCTAAAAAAGAAATTTAACTCATCATCTACTCACCCCCATGCCGGTGAGCTGAAGCGGGTGGATGAGCTTGAACTGTTGGACAGGAACTACTATGCCTCTTAGTTTACCTGACACCTGGAAGCTTGCGTTGCACACAACAGAAAGAGCTCTACTAAAATTGATTACAGTTACATTTTAGTCTTTGATCTCTTACCTAACCACTGTAGATTCTTAATCCCTATTAAAGATGGTTTCATTTTGTTTCTTTCTTCTGGATGGTTGCATGCACATTTCAATTCATGCATCCACTTCAGTCAGGCGCATGGTAAAACTACACTGGATGAGCTATATAGAGTCTTTGTTGTTTTACTTAAAATAAGTCTCAGGCTTCTTCGGTTGTTTAGGTCAAACGCTGTTTTGCTGTGATGCTCCATGGGGATGAGTAGATCATGACTGAATATTTAATGTATGGTTTAAAGTGTTTCCATTTCTAATAAAAAACAAGCAACCAGATCTTTTTATCTGATTCTTTTTATCTAGCAAAACACGTGATTACACTTGATATTTATTTTGTGCGACTTAACCACCAATGCAGGCTTTGAGTTCAAACAAAAGCAAATAATCATAAAAAAGTTAATTAGACATTTTACCACAGTTGCTCAGCCCAGGTAAGAAAGAGGTTACTAAGCAAGGTAAGGATGGATAGTGAACAGGAAAATGAAAGAATGAGTGTTCTAATCTGTTATGCCTCTTGGCCTAAGCGCCTCTTCCACTCTGTGTGTATTAACCAGCTGTGAGTGTATGCTGAATCAGCTGTACGGTTGCCGGCCTATGATTGGTGCTCCCTTGTGGTCCAGCTCCGCCTCCGCCCAGTATTCCTGCTCCACCCACCTCTATATCTTCTACCTGGCTCATGATTGGTGTGGCATGAACCAAGACCAACTGGCCAATCGCTGCCTTCAGGTGCTGTGGTTATGAGAAGCCATCCGGCCAGACACGGCGGGGGGGCATACCAGGGAAAGCAGAGCAGCAGTCCCTTGGGTTTCGTGACAGTGTCTCTTGAGTGATGAAATCTTTGTATAGCTTTGGCATCGTCCTTTGTGTTAATTTGGTGAGGCTCCAGTGTGCTGGATTGGGTCAGGTAACACAGCTTCAATAACTGATAACGCTGTTCACTCACAGTGTTAGGATCTTTGCATTGTTTAGCTACACCAGGTTTTAGGGGTGCTGTTTTATTGTATTTTGGTTTGTCCAGCTGATTTAGAGTAGACCATGGGGCAAGTTTATTTCCCGTTTGGATTTAAGTTAGTTAGTTCTTCTTATCTTTCCTAGAGTACTTTTGGTTTTATTGGTTTCTTTGATTTGACAGCACCCATTGGCCCTTTCTGTTCCTATTTTGCCTCAGCTCCTTTTGTTAACTTGTCTGCCTCTTAATTAATAAACTTCTTACCCCTTTTACACCTGGGTCTTTATGCTGCTTCCCTTTTCCCCAAGAGCCAGGGTCGTAACATAATCAAAAGGCTTCAATGTGTTTAGCAGGCAGACATACTGTACAGGGTACAACAGTAGTAGATTTTAAACAGTTACCTGTCTGGTATGTGTCCTTCACTGTGACCATCTCTTTCCCGGCTTCTTCTTCCCTTTTCATTTGAATCCGTTCTCTCTCCTTCCACCCATCCACTGTATCAAGAGTGTCTGTGTCTTTATCCAGCTTTTCAAACGCACCATCCTCATTATCCATCGCAACAGACTCCTGACCTTTGCTCTGGAACATGCCACTGCCAACATCAAGAGGGCTGGCAGGAACAAGCTGCATGTCTGCGAACATTGTGGGTGGCTGGTATTCACCTGTTTCCACATTCACAGCGACAGTCTGTTCTTCTGAACTGGGATCAGCCACAGGAGAAAACGGCAGACAGGGAGTCTTCCCTTGGCGGTGTGCATTCACCTGGCCTTCCAGCCACTGATCACTCTCGTGCCCTTCAGCCTGACTGTCCAAGTCTAACATTTTCAAGAAACTGTTTTCACAGTTCTCACTTTCCTCTGCCTTGCGCTGCTCACATGCATGTCTGTCTATGTCACCTTCAGCAGTTATGGATTCTTCAGGGTGACTTTTATCTTTGTCAAGTTCCTGACTGTGCTGAAAATAAAACAGCTGTCTACCACTGTCCACCTGTATCCCACTCTTTTCATATTCTCTATCCTCTCCTTGTCTGAGATTTTCCTCAGAATGAGCACAGATTGTGTCAGGATCCTCTGGGTGCTGTCCTGTGTCTAAATCAAGACAGGAGAGTTGACTTTCTTCTTGCAGCTGGACTTTTGCCTGCACGAGACCTTGGCTGTCTGCCTCGGTTGTTATCATTTCATTTGCTTCTGGTAAAGGCCTTATATTAACTCCCGGTATTCTCTCTTCTTCTTCAGGCAGTGAACATAACGTAAATAGTTTGTTCAGTGTAGTTTCTGTTTGAATATCTTCTTTATCATGTGGTAAGGAGTCTGGAAGTGCTGACAGGTCTAGGTTAGCCTGCTGGTTGATACTCACTTGTGCCTCTGGTAGCATTTCTGTCTCAGGGTTAGATTGTAACTCCCTTGATATTTCAACATTAGCTTGCTCTGTCATGGTGAAGTGATCAGCAGGTTCGATGTGTGAATGTTTCGTAAACTGATTTTCTATCTTAGCTGGAGTAACTGCAGACAGCTGACAGTTCGCTTTGTCCACACACTGTGCAGACAGTTGTGCAGACTGAACAGTGTTGAGTAAATTGTCCGCCGGCTGGTCTAGCGTATCAGCTGGTACACTGGTATCCTGAGCTAATTTTTCATCATTTGCTAATTCTTTGCTCACACCCTCTTGATTCATAGGCTGATTGTTAGTTAACTGTTGGCTCAATTCTATGCTTGATATGGCTGATGCTATTGCTACCGTTACAACTGCTACCGCTGTGGCAACTAAGTCTTCATTGTAGTTCTGCTCTTTCTTTCGATCTAAGGAAGAAAAGTCCTCGTGCTCCACCTTTTCCCCTCTGTCTGCCGAAGACAGTTCCTTGCCACGTACTATCCCACTGCCATAATTTTCACTCCTGCATTCTAATGTTATTTCCTTACAGACTTTTTCTTCACCCATCCACAACTCATTTCTCTTTTCCTCCTTTGGCTGCTGATCTCTCAGCATCTCCGAGGCCGAACAATGCTTTAAATATTCCCTCTGAGTTGCCTCAGCCCTTCCTTCCCCTTTTCGAAGAGGTGACTCATCCACTGTACCTTCAAATGGCAGACCCTCAGCGTCTGTGGCATTCACAGATGTTATAAATCCTGTGGGTCCTCTCATGGGTTCCACAAGCTGAACTGGTTTCTGTGAGTCCACAGATTGTACATGCTGTGTATTCTGTTCAGGAAATTCCATAAGAAAAGAGTCTACTTTGAATTCTCCAGAATCTGAAAGTTTGACAGGAAGTTCCTTTGGACAAGTAGATTTCAACAAAGCTGTCTGGTCCATGGAAGCTACAGCTTTACCAGCAACTGGCAAACCCTCATTTTCTGAAATCGGCATTGACTCCACAGTGTGCACTGTTTGTTGGATGGGATCGGCAAGCATTTCTGATCCCAGCTTCATAGAGTAAAGCACTTCCTTCCCTTCTTGTTTCAGGGATGTAATTTCCCCTATATTTGCCTGTCCGATTTCAAGTTCACGAAGTTCTAAAGCAGTGGCAGTATAATTTGGGTTAAAGTTACAAAGTCCATGCAAGTTCACACTCTCATCCTCTGATAATTCCTTTGCTTCAAATGTCTGTGAAGCTGTCATTTCAGTCAGATCTGCTCTCTTGTTTCCTGTCGGACTGAAATCTGGAGCAGAATAATTACCATCCAAGTCTGTATCATCACAGTCAGGTCCAGGAACTTCTCTGCTCTGGCTGGGTAGATGCATGGTGTCCTTGTCAGCTTCGCCTCTCCAGGTTGGCTTAGATGCGGACTGAACATCTAGCGTTCCTGTTTTGTCTTTTACTTCTGATTCTGTCTTTGACTGCGTGCTCAGGGATGTCAGTTGTTCTCTCTGTGTTGGTATCTCTGTCTGACTTTGGGACTCTAAACTGGAGCTGGAGCTGAGCTTGGCCTCTGTGACTCCTCTCTTCCCCTTCTTCTTTCGCCTCTTTCTTCGTCCTTTTGCTCCTTTCTCTTCGCTCCCTTGTTTCTCCTTTCTTCCAACTTCAGTGCCTGCTGTTTCAGAATTCTCTCTTCTGTATGTGGTCTCTCTGTTACTGACCTCATCTATGTCTCTCTGCACTCCCCGCTCCCTCCAATTTGGCCCTACTTCCTCCTCTTGCTGTGATGTGTGTACTTCCTTTCTTTGTGCACCAGACCCATGTGACAGTGCTGGCAGTGTTCCAGCAGCATGTGGCTGACTAAGACCTACAGACACTTGATGAGAACTTAGCCCCTGTTCAAACAGCTGTGAAGAACTAGGACCAGAAGCTTGAGGTGAGCTCAAATTACCAGCTTTCTGCTCTATCATGTCTTGCTTCAGCTGATCATGTTGTCCATAATCCATTTTCTCACTGTCATACCAAACTGATCTGGAGTTCAGTTCCATTCTTTTTAAGTCTTCACTCTCCTCCTGGTTTAGGTTTTCACCGTGATACCAGACTGTTTTGGTTAGTATTTCTGGTCCTTTTGGGGATGATCCTGTTCTGCTTCCACCCATACATCCATCCTGCTTCAGGCCTCTACAGGATTTTCTTCCTGCGTCCGGGGATCTGGGGCTGGTCCTCCTGCAAGACTGATAACTCTTGCTCGTTGTATCAGATTGGCTTTGCTCCTCTGGGTCTGACTGGTCTTTATGGGGATCCTTTGATTGGTCCTGACCCATGGTTACTGAAATGAGACAGAATTAGATTGAGGACTGCAAAAGAAACTCTTCTTTAAAAGATAACTCTGGTATATAACAGCTTGCCTCTCATTCTCACAGTTTAGGTCATCACTTCTTCCTCACCAAACTAATTACTAAGATTTGGGGTAAAAAATGTTACATGAAAGCCTGATGGGTCACAAGCGGTCAGATAATCGGACATGTTGCAAACAAACCAACAGTTCAGTAGTATCCCTGAGCACACAGGACGTCATGAGAAAGTTCAACTTCGGGGTTTGTTGCTGACCTTACTGCTAGAGTTTTTGTTTCATTTATTTATTTATTTACCTATGTATGTATTTATTTATTTTTAGATTACTAACTTTGGCATGACAAATTTGGTAAGACTTTATTCAAAGACGTGCATATGTCACTGACATGACAAAATCATATTAATGAAATGACACTTGTAATAAATACTAATTAGTCTTTTAAATTTTTATGACTGTTGACATTTATTTTAGTCCAGTATACTATTTATTAATTCAGATTATTCATAATTCATTTAGAGATTTCTTTATTTTACCACTTTGACTCTAACCAAGACAACTTAAATTATAAATGTCTTGTTTATGATAACTTGAGATCAACAAATTTTTTATTGAAATCAATTAATAGACATGCCATAGTAGGCCTTATCATCAAGCTTCAAAAAACTGTTTAGCTTTTTCTGTCTTCGTTACAATGAAGTGTCATATGTGGTTGGTTTTTATATGGGCTGTAATGAGATCACTATAACTGTATAAAGGATATTTTTCATCGCTTTTTCTACACTTAAACAATTTGAACTTTTCATTTTAAATGTCATTATGGGTTATTATGTTGTCAATGTTCTTGTAATGGTATTACTCTTCTATTTTGGTATACTGGACAGGAAAGGTAAAACACACAGAGAGGAAACACTGCTGCCTGATTTTTGACTGCAACAAGCTGCTGTTTTTCTGAAAAACCTTCTGAACACAATCTGATCAGCAGAGATGAGCTGATGAACATAATGGAGCATTTGTCACCTAAAAAGCCAGTTGAAGTCTAATTTTTTTCATAAGGTAAAATAGCCTTCACTTATATTTGACAGTCAGTTAATATGACAGAATCTGCAATTTCAAATAAGCAACGTTTCATTTTAAAACCATAAGTGTTCTGGCATCACACTCTATTCTTTGAGTTCAAACACTGGCCCTTTAATCACTGTGTGAAGCTTACCTGTCCTTTCTGCAGCTGATTCCACATCTAAGTAACATTTAGCTTCTTTTTGGAGTAAACTTTCAGAGTCTCCCTGCTCTGCCTCTGTCACGGCTTCTGTCTCTACAACTCGTTCACATATCAGCAGGTCAAGTTCCCACTTCTCTCCTTCCTGTTTTTCTATAGTGATGGCAGTAGGCAAGGCAACTGACTTCCTGCCAGCACACTTCCCATCAGCACCTGGTGCAGACGTGGGCTTTGTGGGTGATGGAGTCTCTTCTGTGCTTGTACTACACTGACTTTTTGTGGCTCCTCTGTCACCAATCACAGACATCAGCTCCGGCTCTCTAGGTGAAGTTATTTTATCAGTCTCTGTATCACTTCCTGTTGTCTTTGTGGGCCTCTCAGCAGTTACTCTAACTGCCTCTGGGGTTCTTCTGTCATTTGCTTTAGGTTCTTTAGCATGTCTTGTGGTTTTTGTAGTTCTCTTTTTGTTTTTCCTGTTACATCCAGCAGAAGAATTGGCAGCTGGTATACCCTTCTGTTCTCCCCCAGCTTCCCGACTCTGACAAAGACTTCCACTGGTACAGGATGTACAAGTGGCAGCAGCAGAATCCTCCACTTGTGATCTCTTCTCCAACGATGGAGGACTTGCCTGTTCCTTTGTCGTTGTGCTACAGTTCTCTACAGTTAGTGCAACCAGAACTGCATCCTGCTTGCTCTCTTGTTGGCTGTTAGAGTAGGATTGCAGCCCACAAGCAGGGCCAACCGGTTCATGATCAATGGAGAGGGATGTGGAGGCATGTGTTGGTGAAATGGTACAGGGAAAATTGGAGTTTATCTGCAAATAAGAAGACAAATCCAAATAAAGCCTTTAATAGAAAAAGGTCATTAAACAAAAAGGCTCAGTGGCAGACAAATATATACTGGTTTGCATAAGGCTAGTATGAAAACTGTCAAACTTACGGACAAAACAAAAAAACAGGACTGAAAATGTGACAGGTTAAAGGAAACTCTTGGGTGAAAGTAAAATGTACAAAAAAAACTGACTGAACTGAAAAGCTACACTACGGAAACTGTCAAAAGGAACGTGTGTCAGAGGTGTAGCCTGAGATCAGTTATCGCCTCTTATTACAATTAAGTACTTTCTATAACCATGGCGACACATACAGGATCAGCATGTGAATTATGGGCTCAACAGAGGACTACTATGTATTTCAGCGGCTGCTCAGTAAAAAGTGAGGAAAATGCAGTAACTCGACTGTCTTTCTATTGTATTACTATAAGAATTTCTTCTTGTAACAAAAAAGTGAATGAAAGAATGTAAACATGTCATCATTAAAACATGGCACAGTGAAGTCGCATACATCTGTCTTGTGTTGTGGTTGTGATTTAAATGGGATCCAAATCGAAAGCCGAGCTAAAAATCTAAACCTTTGCCATCTACAGCAGAATTTCTGATAACATCTTTTGTCAAGAATAAATCTACCATAAATCAGGCTTAAGGTGCATATTGAAAAAAAACCTCATTTACTTCTGGTATTGACAACAAGTATTTGGAAGTAAGACACAAAGATGAAATTGCTTAATATCATCTTCCTTATAAAAAGTAAATACAGCTAAATCAGCTTTAGAAAATGTGGTACCACTTTACATTAAGTCTACCCTTATAAAGGGTTATAAATGGTCTATATATTAGGTTAGTAATTAGGTTATAAATACCTCATAAGTCATTAATAAACAGTTCCAAACAAGTTATAACAATTTTCATAAATCGATGCAGGCTCACTATTTGGCAAGATCAAGTTAGCCATTGGTAAATGGCGTTGTGTTTTACAATTTACAGTAAGGCTCCCTTATGGTAGTTATATATGTCAACTCATTAGTAAATGGTCATAAAAATAAGATGCAAAGAAACATCAAGATTCGATGGAGGAAAATCAACGCAGCGAACAACAGATACCAAGGAAGGCTTAGGCCGGGCACAGGTATCTGAAAGTGAGACAAAGAATGGGTTAGTGGTCCACAAAATAAAGGAAGGTTGCCAACTGCGCCACATCCGGAATGATGTCCTAAAGAAGGTACCAACCAACATAAAGCATCACAATAGGTAGGTGCTAGTAGGTAATTACTGGGCAATTTCTTAAATAACCTTTCTAATAAGAAAGGCCACTTCAATTCAACCATAATTCTATTGGTGGATGACAAATATCCCATGAAGGAGACAGGTGGCCTTCCCAACTAATAAAATCACACGATAAAGTAGGCTAAGGAACTAAAAAGATCTAAGATTTAACAGAATAGATGAAGTGCAGCTGTAATTTGATTTTGCCAAATAGTAAGCCTGCACTGATGTGTGAAAATTCTTAGAACTTGTTTATAACTGTTTATTAATGACTTATAAGGTATTTACAAGTGCGCATAACTAATTGTGAGTAGTCATTGGGAGCTTTAGGTAAAGTAATGAAATCCCTGTATTAGGCAGATGTAATACATTACAATCACATTGTAAGTCACTGTAAGTTGTCATTGTTTGCTTTAAGTAAAGAGGTAAAGAAAAAAGATTAAGTCAATTCAAGAACAGCGCTGACACTGCTGTGATAGTTATTGTTTTACAGGGTACATTCCAATCAATACTGTCTGAATTTGAAAATATTTTTTGTAAACATTGAAATAGGACTTCAAAAAGTTTACTTAAAAAGCTTTTAAACTATGAGAGGGAGATAGAGAGAAAGTGAGTTGTAGAGGGGAAGAGAGAGTGGAGAAAGTGAGAGGTGGGGAGAAGGTGAGAGGCAGAGGGGGAGAGAGGGGAGGATAGGTAGAGAGGGTGAGTGGTGGGGGGGGGAAGGGGTGTATGTGAAAGAAGGTGAGTATTAGAGAGAGAGAGGTGGGGGGAAGAGAGAGTAAGTGATGGGGGGGAGAAAGGGAGATAGAGAGAAAAAGTGAGTGGTAGAGGGGGAGAGAGAGGGAGATAGAGAGAAAGTGAGTGGGGGGGGAGTGAGAGGTGGGGAGAAGGTGAGAGGCAGAGGGGGAGAGAGGGGAGGATAAGTAGAGAAGGTGAGTGGTGGAGGGGGGAGGGAGAGCGGGGATGAAAGAAGGTGAGAATTAGAGGGGGGGGGAGAAGAGGTAGTGGTACAGGGGGAGAGAGAGGGGCACATTTATTGTGAAATAGGAAATGTAGCGGCTCATCATCAGATTTCAACTTACTGATCTTTTCTTTTATCTTCGGGGTCATTTTTGAGTGACATCTGGGTCACAGAAATTGTCACTTGTTTGTAAAAACTACTCTCAGCCACTCCCCCCCCCCCCCTTCTCTTTCACTCTACAACTCAACCTCTCTCTCTATCCCCCCTTGTTTTTATACAGCATTATAACAAACTGAGTGCTTATAACTATGAATATACAGCACTATAGAGGGATTATGATGCATAATAAGTATGTCTATAATGCTTTATAATGCATCATAGACATAAGTTAGAGCATGTTACCCAAAAGGTAAACTGAAAACCATAAGACTCAAAAATTATTGATATAGAAAAAAAAATGTAATCTGAAAATCATGAGGCTGAAAAAATATTGATAAAAAAACTGTCACTGAAAGAAGACAGACATAAAGATTTAAATTTCTTCAGTGCCAAGTCTTCATTTCATTGGCAGTATAACTTTTACAAGTACAAAAGTTTCCTTTTTCAGTTCAGGTTTTGTTTTCAATGATAAGTTATATTTTAAAAGTCAAATATGATTTGGCATTATTGTCACTGTTCTGGCCCCATACACATGTGCCCCCCATTACATGTTACAGTTTGCGCACGTCTATTTTTTAGTTGCGAATGTGGATGCAATGTTCGCCCTGTCGCACCCCGATAAGCTTGTGTAGTCAAAGACTACTGAATAAAAAAGTGTTTTCGGTAGGAGCATATTGAGCGAACAGGCTACTTATTGGAACTTTCTGGAGAGCTGTCCATCCAAACAGCTTCAAACTTGACCTGGCAGTCCCTCAGGCCCTGAACAAAATACATGCCAAGTATTAACTTTAAGGATGTATTGGTACCACTTATATGTAGACGAATAATATTGTTTAAAAAATGTTATCAGATCCTATCTATTTATCTATCTCTCTATGTTTGTGTGTGTGTGTGTGTGTGTGTGTGTGT
>JAPQLA010000022.1:7729586-7760697 GCA_029822935.1 Naso vlamingii
GTCACAGCGTTAATCGCGCGTTAAAAAAAATAGTGCCGTTAAAAGCATTTTGCGTTAACGCGTTAATAACGCGTTAACTTTGACAGCCTTAAAAAGAATATATTTTTCCAATCCAACAGAAACAATCAGATTGAACCTTTATTAATATTTCAGGAATATTGCACCGATATTTTCTGACTGGTCAGGTTATCAAAGGTTTTCCCCTCCCCTCTGAACCCAAAGACAAAATCCCTCTGATGGACCAGATCTTGACTACAAGAGGCGTTTGTATTCTGCTCGGGCTTTGAGGCTCTCATTTATTTGTGGAGTATATGGGTCCACGTAAATGCAGATAATATTTTTGTTTTAACTATCACATGACTCTTCATAATGTAGAAGTTGTGTCTAGTGGTGACAAACCCACAAAGAATACTCACCAACTCTGTTGTTCCAAGCAGACTCAGAGAGTGTTCTAGCATCTTTTAGTCAACCATTTCAAAAATATTTATAATTATAACATATAAAATGTATAAAGTAAATTTGGATTGATGTCTTGAAGTGCCCTGGTAGTAGAGCTGTTTAGATGTAAACCCTATATCCCTAACATCCCTTTCTGTACATAATCTCAAATGTAAAATGCTGTTTCCTTTTGGTGTTTATTGGTGACGGACATATTACTGGTACAGACTAGAGATGTGCCAGTGTAGTTTTATGTTGTAGGGGGGTTTTTTGGCCTTAATTCTGCCTGAGTCCCCTAAAGGGACAGTTTACCTAAAAATGAAAATTCAGTCATTATCTGCTATTATCTGCTATTATCTGGAGATTCAAAGGGACAAAGGCCTTGCAGTAATCTCCCAAACAATTGAGGGGAATGGAGTTTGAGATTCAAATGTAAAAAATAAAACAAAACATAATAAATCCATAATATGCCTCCATATTGCTTATCAGATGTAGTCTAATCCAAGTTTCTTGAAGCCTCTGCATGTCAAGTTTTGAAAAAGCCCATGCGATATCTTCAGAAGGTGTGTGCTTTTTGGTGCCTGTGAAGATAGCTCCCATCTCAGGAGCTACAGTAATGAGTGAGGTTAAAAATATGGCATTAGTAACATAATCAAAATAACTTGGCATGTCGACACTTAAGGACACTTAGATTAGCCTAGGGCTGTGCAATATGTAAGGGATAATGTAGACTGAGCAGGTTACTATAGAGAAATAAACTCCTTCAGGATGAGATAGAGCCCCCTTCTTGAAGGGGTTCTATCTCATCCTTGCTATGTATAGCTGACCGTTGCCAGGCCTGATCAGAGCGGTGTCCCTAGCAACGGTCAGTTATACATAGTAATGGTCTGTTACACTGAAATAGCAGACCTTAGAATGCAGTGACTGACGAGTCAGAATATAGCCTTTAATAGAGCTGTGTAATAAAAAGATATACTGTATTAAGATATCAGACTATATATCGTCTTAGATACTAGATATCGTTATATCGTCATATGGAACAAATGGTGTCATTTCCTGATTTCAAAGGCTGCATTACAGTAAAGTGATTTAATTTTCTCTACTTATCAGCAAGTTCCACTTGCACTAACCTTCAACCACTAAGTCAGTATATCTATATTAATAATGAATATTGTTAAAAAAACAAAATAACAAAACTGTGTTAATATTTTTTTAAGTATCAGCAGTAATCCCTACAATATTGTCACAACAGAGAGGGAATTTAATCCAAAAAAAATTTTGATGGTTGATTCTCCTTGTTCTAGCATTATAGAAGTGATTTTGAGGTGATTAAAAAATAATGATATGCTGTATGCTAGATCTGAGCTTACCTTAACCAATTAATATCAGTCTTTGATTGGAAAATTAGTTGAAATCCGGCATATTTAAATCTCGACGGTCAAAATGTCTGGTGAAATCTCTCTAACAGAGTCAGAAATTAACACTCACATGCCACATGGGTAGATTTGGTGTGTAAATTTTGGAAGCCACCCAACCTTTTTGCAGAATATGCCAGTGTTTGTTACTGCTGCTGTTGCGCCTGCGACCCCCACCCGCCAGCTGAGATCGAGAGCAGGTGACACAGAGAGAGTGTGCCGGAGAAGAGGGGGAGCATGGAAAGTTTGTAGGATAGAAAAACGTTATTTTTTGATTGTTTCACAGCGGATTGAAAGCCTGTGCTAGAAATACTCTTAGTTTGGGTTTTGTTTTTCTCCTCTGCATTTCTAAGTCTCATTTAACATGATCTAATTATCTATGTTAATCTAACTGGTGGATGCATTGCTGAGGAGCCATCTTAAGGGCTCCGTTAAGTCGAGCATATTTTTAAAATGGTGTTATGTACATCTGTTGACTCGACTTAATTTAATGTTTACAATAAAAAAAATTCTATCTATGAGCCTTGATAATATCATTCTACTGTATATCTAGGCTGCCTAACAATTTATTTAATGTCAGTAAGTATTTGACTGGAATTTCTCCAATTTGCCCAGGAAACTGAAATCTTTCAGGACACTTTGATCGGTGTTCTGGCAAAAAGACCTCCTGCTCAGAATGACCTACGAACACGATGTGCGCGTGTGCAGTGCATCCCTGAGGCAGAAAAAAAAAAAGGATTCTGTGGACAAGCCTGTAATTTTAAACTACCCAGGATTTTCATGGTGAAGCGAGTGTTCTTTGACAGGTAAACTAGATGAAATATCTTTAGATCTTAAATTACCAAGAAAAAAAACAGCTTTCTTATTTTAATGCTTTTAGGTGCTTTATTTCCTATTTTGATGTTTTAGGTGATTCATTTCTTATTTTAATGTGTTTTAGGTGCTTGTAAATAACGTATTTGAGACTCTCCTGCAAGAGCTCAGTTTACATCAAAATTTTCATCAAAAGTGAATGAGTTCCATTACAGTTTAAAAAAAGTTTTAAAAAGTTCATTTATCTGTGACATATGGAACGTAGCATTAGTTCTGGCAGGCCATGTAGTCAAGCTTGCTCAGCTCCCGCTCGTCAGCTGATGTGGGCCAGCCATATCGGGTCTCATGCATTTTTTTTACATTTTTATTTATGTATTTATTTATTTTTTGCCTCTCTGCAGCGGCTCTCGTGGCTTTGACAAATGTCACATAAAAATGAATTATGGTTATACTTTTTAAAAATTTTTGTTGTAGGGCTAGAGCAGTGTTTTTCAACTTGCATGTTTTAGATCCCTGCTCCAGCACACCTGTTTCAAATGAACGCCTCATTATCAGATATCAGCAAAGCTTGAAATGAGCTCATCATTTGAATCAGGGACACATCTGAAACAGGACAGGGACCCCCAAGAAACAGGATGGAGAAATGCTGTCCTAGAGTCATGTTCCATTCTCTAATTATAAAAATGCATCATCACATGAAACAGTGTGTGTGCTCTCAGGTTGTTATCTTGTCAACGAACTGAATGAGTGTGAGCTCATGTGTTTTATTACCAGGCGAGGGATGATTGCTGAGGATTAACTTGCACTTAAGTTGACTTTAATCAAAACTGAATCTAAACTTCTTTTTTTTTAAACTTCTGTTTTAATGCTTCACTGCTGCAAAATGTTACATTTATTATCAAAGTAGGCTACTTTTTTATTTAATTAATTTTCATGAAAACAGGGATGACTCAGGTAGGTTCGTTCAAATTATGATCAACTAATTTAGTTTTTTAAGTTGTGTACCTTCAAAATGAGGCTCAAATACATTTTGTGACTCCAGACAAAATTTTATGGCAAAAAATGGGGGGGCCAAATGGCTCTTCTACAGGACTACAGGTCTTCTACTGGCCTGGTTCTTTAGGAAAACATGGGGTTTTTTTTAATAAGCATTTTTGATAGGCTACTTCTTACATTAAAAATGCATAGGGCTATTTGTAATAAAATAATGCTTTCAGATTAATCTATCATTGATCCCCATACAGTAAATGTATAATTTTACTGCTTTTATGGGAGCTTAGCCCCTACTGGCTCCCACATAAGCCGAACAATGGGATGGATATACTCCCTATTTATGTAGCCAAGCACATTACAAGTGTGGCAAAAATATAGTCATGTCATAGTGCACTGTCTTTGGTGACAGAGTGGGTATTATTTATTAATAAACAATGATTTTGGTTTGATCAAGTTCATGATGATTAAGTAATTTTATTTCAATTGAAAACTTTTTTAACCAGGTTAAAAAAAAAAGTAAGTCCATGTAATGTGTATTAACTGTCGTCACACTCATATTCTGGTACAGGTGAACAACAAACCATGGAGGAGAGGTATGACCAAGTTCAGCAATTTATTACTTTCTGTCAGCATCCAGAAGGATACGCACAAACAGAGAGACAGATGTTACAGCGACATGCTGCCAAGTTCAGAGTTTCAGAGAAGTTTTGGAAATAATCTTGGATACAAAAAAGCGAGACCTGACATAGTTTCATTTTTCATTTGATGCAGATGAACACTTTCATGGATGGAGAAAGGTGTGTGTTCTATGGACAAAGGCAGAGCGCAAAACCCTTTTTTCTGACTTCAGCAGCCCTATTGGAGGACACAGTGGGATATTCAAAACTAGGAAAGGTTTGTCCAGGCAATTCTATTGGCCAGGAATCTCTGCTAACATGGCAAACTGGGCTAGTAATCAAATGTAGCTATAAATCCGGCCATCAGTCTTCCACCTTTCACTCCATATCAAATAGTTTTTTCCTTTGAATTCACATGCACTCAGTAAACCCACTAAAACTTGTTCTTTATTTTTCTAGAGTCATAATGTGATCAATGTCAAAGGATTGGAAAGCCACTTGTAACTGACACTAAACTTGAAAGTATTAAGGTAAACAAGCATAAGTGATGCTTTGTCCTCAAGGCCTACAAAGTTACCACAATTGGGATTTTATCTGATTTTGCTAGGTTTAATCGCTCTGCGAGTTAGTCGGTATTGACCCGACAGGACCACTTCCAAAAACATCGGATGGCCAAAATAAACCAAACCTGATCTGGTGCCAAATATTGCCAATCAATTATTGGCAAAGTGCAGACTCATAATACAGGCCAAATTACAGGCAAGTCTCTCTTCATTCTACCATCAAGTTGCTGACTTAATTATTGTTAATGAGTGACAGCTGATATGCCACTTTTTGTCTTCTGACCCATGAAAGTGGTGTCAGCAGTGGCTAAACTGTTTCTCGAATGCTCTGTACACAGAGGAGAGATATTTGTTACCATTGGAGTTAAGCTAATCTGTGTTCACCAGTCTCAGATTTAGAGCAAAGTCAATCACCAGTGTCACCAAATATTTTTCAAATTCACACTCTTTAGTTTCAACTCAACTAAAACAAAACTAACAAAAACAAAATATATCTAACATAGAGCCGCCTGTCATTGAGCTAAGCAGCACTGCAAAGCTAGCAGGCTAAGGTGACTAAACTTAGTAGAGTTCAGAGAGAAAAGGGTTGGGCAATTGGACAAATATATTGACCATCGGCAATTGGCTCCAACTGTCGCAGGCTGTTTGTTTTTTGTTTTTTTTTGAGCTGATACTTTGTTATATTTTTGACAATTTATTTGGCTAAATTTAAAAATTTATAGTCTAAATTAAAATTTCATTCAATAAATAAATAACCTGTAAGCAACAAAAACAGGAACAGGCAGAGTTTGTGGTTTTCTAACTGTGATTAGAAAGGAGTGAAGGAGGAGCACAACTGACCAGCACAAAGAAATGTCGGTGTGGTGCCAAGGTAATTACTCCTGATAGGAAGTGTGTTCCCTGGGAGTGGGAGAATGCATGGAGTGAAGACAGACCTACGTCGCTACACTTCAATTTCACCCAGGTAAATTAAAAATAACGTGGATCGTTTTTGGTACTGTTGTTTTATCAGTGAGGCTGCACAGTAAAGCATGGCTCATCTATCAAAATAAATGTTTTTATTCACTGGAAGAAAGCCTGTGGAGCAGCTCTGTCTGCAAGTTGAGAGCAGTGCAGCTTTGCAACTCACTCTTAGGAGCTTAGAGTAAAATTAATTATACGTAATGATTACCCATGAATAATTATGTGAGTCCAAAAACTGATATAAAGTGATGGGAAGCATTTCGTATCCGTATTTTTCAGGCTCAAATCCATCCATTCTTCTCTGCACGCTCCTCAGTGCAGGCATGCAGTGCTTGTCTTGTGAGAGGAAAAAGTGCTGTAGGCCTTCATGATTTACACGTTGAACCTCACAGCGGTGACTACACAGTGCACGTGATGGCACACGCACACACCTGCGCAAGTATATTGGCAATCGCCGGTGGATGGGCTGATGCTGGCTGATCAGAAAATTTCAACATATCGCCCAACCCTAGAAAGGATCCAATTTTAAACAGCTTTATATTACAATTCAATTAGGTATGTCCAGATTTGCCCTTACACCAAACCTAAGCATCAACTCAGGACTCTCTAAAACAGGCACGAGTTGTTAATGATAAGAGTGCTGCAAATATTCACATCAGGGATAATGTTTCTTCTGGACTTTTTGAAGAACTTTGTCAATGAGACACAACAGGACTTTATCACTGCACATTTTAATTCATTTGAGGAAAGCATGTGTTACTAATGACATAAACAATGTTTCTGTTCCAGTGAGTCATGGCAGTGTGACACTTGGAAAGCATGAACAATACTACGAGCCAAAAAGTTGTTGTCCAATTTGATTGATTATTTGCAACTGAGCCTTTTGTCATATGTCAACATATCTACAGGGAGAGGACAAAGGAGCTGTTGGTGAAATTCTGATACTTTTAATTGATACACAGACCAGCGGAGAAGGCAAAGGTATTGAAATACTAACATACACTTAAAGGCATGCCTATCTCTATGAATGTTTTGCTTTAAGGCTTGTGCACGTACGCCCCATTCCACAATCACTGAAATTTATTAAACAGAGCTGTGTGTATACACTTTTAAAAATATTACAAAATAATACTATGCATATTTCTCTGTGTGTGCACATTTATATTGTTGTTCCTGGACTTTCTGATACCAAGTGAAGCTGTGCACAAGGTACGACCCTCATGCAACAGATCACACACTCTAGGTCATACATACACATACCACATTTGTGCATGCAAAAATGCATGCATGCACATGTGCGCTCGCGCGCACACACACACACACACACACACACACACACACACAGACACACACAGACACACACAGACACACACAGTTGGTTGTGGTGGGGGAGCAGAAGGGGGGCTATGTTTCCACAAGTTGTTGTAATTATGTGTTACACAACTAAATGCTGACTCTGACTGTTCTTTTACAGAGAAGTACAACAAGAGGCTAGAGACTAACTCAGCTGGTCAGAAGTTGTGTCTGGTATGGAAGGAATGAGACAAAGAAGGGGGGGAGATTGAAAAAAAATGAGAGAGAGAGAGAGAGAGAGAGAGAGAGAGACAGAGAGAGCGATACAAAGTGGAAGAAAGGAGCAGAGCCAGAAGCAGAGAGACAGAGAGGCACAGCAGCTGCTAATGCAAACCAACCTCCTGCTTTCAGCTGTGGTGAACAGCAGGCTTTCTGCTCTGCTGCACACAGAGCTGCAGTGTCACTCACCTCCAATGGCTGCAGATATGAAGTGGCAGCAGGCTCAGGCCTTATCACAACAAACCACTGCAGCTACGGGCAAAGTTACTACAGACACAGCAACTAGTCTGCTAGGAGCTGCTAGTCACAGGAAAGGGTCCACGTTAGAGTTAACTATGTTTCTGTTATAGCGGTGTACATGACTACCTGAAAATAGACCGTGTTATATCACGCGTAGGCAGTTCCTGTGCAGCCAAAACAGAGTTCAACAGAAAAACAACGGTACGCTTTATTGGATGTGACGTAAATGTCTTCCAAATCGCACTGTTATCAAAACAGTTTTAAATGCTTGGACTACTGAATTAAAATGGTGTAATTACAAGGTTTGTCCATTAGAGAGCTGTCCTAATAAAGTTTGTTATAAAGTAAGATGTCCTGTCTTCATTACATATCTTTGTCACAAGTATTTGATTACCATATTTATCCCATATCGGACTTTTCTTGCTCCCTAATGTTGGTGTTGGTCCCAAAAATCAGTTATTAGGGCCCTATGATTTCCACAATGACAGAATCACCGACAGAATCGCGGTGCTAATGCGTGGGACAACGTGTATGCCACTTCACAGCAATCCCACCTCCGTCCTAAACAATGCAAGCATGTCAAAGTGGCTGCCCAAAACATCTGCAAAGCTGGCCAAAAAAACCCAACAACTATGAAACTCGTCACTTACCCCAAAATACAAAGCCGAGCAGTTTTCAAACAAATTCTATGTGTCATTGGTAAGCTGACGTTAACTTAATAGCCTGCATTCTTTTCAAAAACCTGCTAAGTGAATTGTGTGCATGCAAATTTTGATGTAAAGATGATCCCTGGTGGTGCAATAACAGCAATGCATCAGAATCAAAACTTTATTGATCCCTGAGTGTTACAGCTGTTCTTATATACAGGGACTTTAGATTATTTGATTTGATTTGAACAGTTTCTTTCCACATGTGTATAAAAATGAAAAACCAACAAATCTGAAATGGACTGTTTTGTTCGCAGTCATGTATTTTGTTTTTACTTAAAGCAATGCAAAGCTTATTATAATATAGCATATGCATTACTGTGCTTGTTTGAAGCCTTATTAGAGCAACATTGCTTGCATCAAATTTACAGTTATTTCTTCCTAAATTATGAACATTTTATCCACTTACATGCATAACACACTCTTTAGTGTAAAAGGTAAAAAAATAAAAAATAAAATAAAAATGGAAAAAAAAAATCGAACAAATTAAAATAGAATAAACAAAATTTGGGAAAGAATAGAAATGAATTTGAAAAAAATAAAAATAAAATGAATTTCATAGGGCCCAAAGTTAGCTGTCGGGCACTTCTCTGTCCAACACTTTTACATTGATATCAACAATATAAAGTGAAACATTCACCATTAGAGTGGAAGAACCAAAACATGATTTTTCAAAACATCAATTTCTGTGTCTGAATATGTAAAACAGAGCGTTTGGAAAGAATGACATCATTTCCTCAATTAGTGCATGCCCTTTGTAGTTTTGTGTAATGAGCATGCACCTTACACAACAGCAGCAGCAGCTGACTATTGGCTTGTTAGGTTTAATTTGCACCAATGGAAGTTCTAAGTTAACACTGCTAGGTCTACATTGTTTAATTTGCAGCAGCTGCTGCTTCCCGTGTCATAAAATCACAATTACACTATGCTGAGTTTTGTTCCACTGAACGATTGTTCTCCCTCCACTTTGAAAAGAGTTGATTTTATGAACATGTACTGCACAGTGTATTCTCACGTTTGTTCAAAATTAAATTAACATAGCATCACTAACACAGATGTTTTTCTACATTTGGCAATGAGTGTTAAATCTCAGAGTGCTATTTCACACCGGAGGGTGTGTACCAAAACAGCCATGGAATAAACAAGCTGTGTCGAGAGACTAGTGGTAACAGTTACAAAAATTTCTAACCGTTTACACAGGGCCATTTTTGCCATGTACACGTTTAACAGATTTAGAGCTAATGTGATTTGGACTACAATTGCACTATATAACCACTAGAGGGCACTGTCACCATTCAAATTCCTCTTCAATGAAGCTTTTACATACTGCGATCGAACTGATTTACATGCCTAGCGTAAGATGATGGAAACAAAATCCTGTTGTACAATCACTGCCATTACCCATCATAGTTATCGGACTGATACAATTGTGCATAAAATATTCAAAGAAGTCAGCTAATAGAAGTCGGATTGATTTTTGAGAGAAAAGACGACAAGAGGAGTGAGCAGAGAGCTCCACCCATTTCCACAGTGCATGCCTCTTCATATTTCAGTGAGTTAACACACCCAAACAGATGAGAGCACTCTGTCTTTTACCTTGTATTTTTATTAGGTATTATGTTCAGTTTTGTAATTTGTAAGAAAGAAATTTGTAATTTCAAGAACATTTCCAACTGTGCCCATTTCTTTTTCCCTCTCTCTCTCTCTCCCTTTTTTTGACTATCTGCCAATAAGCGGTTATCAGCTTTTTTCCTAATTTAGACTATCGCCAGTATCGATTATCGGTAAATACTTAAATAAAACCACAAGTGGCAATGACGGGGGTCTCAGCAGAAGCGCCAGATTATGCAGAAATGGCAGCTTATGATTTAATATGACCTTCAGAACCTTATTAGAATGGCACAAATGAGGCCTGACGTAATATGACCTTCAGAAGAATTGGAATGCATTCCACCATAGGTTGCAGTGAGACAAAGTTTTGTCACACATCAGTGAATGTGCTGAAGACATTTCAGCACTGTAGGGCATACTGACTACTATTAATAATAATTTGGGTGTGGTTCATGCTTTTTTGAAACACCACAAAAAACTGTCTAAAACTGGTCGTGCTTGGTAATGTTAATCTACTGTTAGACGCTGCACTACTATGATTAGTGCTGGATTACTAATTGAGTGAAGTAGGGTCTGGCTCCTCTTATGGTGCCTTAAACCCTAAACCTGACTGAGGCTGTTCACACATCCTCAAAGAGACAGAGAGAAAGAGAAATGGGGAATAACTGGTGGTCAAGCAGGTTGGTTCAAGCCAGATGATCAACCTTAAAAAAGAGATTAATCAGTCATTATTTAATTAAAAGCACTGAAGCTGTAAGCAGTATCAACAGAGAAATAACTGATTAAACAAGAATAAAACCTAAAGCAGGGCATAAAAAGTCTAACCCCAGGATTTCACTGGGTGCTTATGCGTTCTGGAACGGCTCTGCTGCGGGTTTGCTCTGTGCTCGACCGTCTGTCAACACCCGCAAGCTGCATTTCAGAGCGCAGCAAGCTCGGACAGCTTGAGTCGCGAGGCTACGAGATTTTGCGGTAATTACAGAATCACATGTGATCGCTGCCTCTGAAGACCTCATCTGCTGACTTCAGGCCTGGCTTCGCACATATTAACGCCTTGTTGATGAAGTTTTATTGAAATATGTTGTGACGTCAAACACAAGGTGTTTTATTCTTATGCTGTCATACAGCCTATCACGTAGCAGCCCACTTCTTCGTTTGGGCACAGTTGCCTTCACATCTCGTGTACCGTGCCAGAGTACACATGCATCGTTACCAAGACCACCTTTTCAAGCAAACGCTTTGTGAAATGTGCCTGAGCTTGGAACACTTGAGTTCACACTAATTAGATGAACTGGACTTTGGGTCAAGCGAGCTCTGATCCAGGCCCAGGCTCCTTGTGTGAAACCACCCTAAATGTGCATCAGATTTTACTATTATAGATAGATGAGAAAAACCCTTATCAACTCAAAGAATGTAAGGTTGCATATTATTTTTACCCTACAGAAAATTGCAATATGTCAACAATGTTAAACAAATCACCTACATTACTGTTATCTTTAACAATTACCACAGTTCACTCACCTTCATCTTTGTGAGACACAAACACTTGCACAGAAGTTCATGCCAGAAGGCACAAAAAATTGTTTATGATGTCCATCTGAAGTCTGGAAAGCTACAGGAAATCAGCAACATACCCAAGAGCACATGATATAACACAAACCTCAATGCTTAATAATAATTCATTAATAACAACAGCATATATTTTAAGAAAGAAACAAGTTTCCATCTTGGGTCAGATCCATTACCTTGTGACCAGTGTGAATGGTGTTATGAGCTTAAAGAGTAACTAAACCCCTACACCAATTTTTTTTAGCTGAAAGCTGAGGCTAACAAGTATTTAGTAGTGTTTTTGAATAATTCAGGTCTAAAGGCCGTTATACACCGGGAGTGTAACAAATAAATGACACGAAAATGCGAATTGTTTGGACGCGAAATGTCCGGGTCAAAACTCTTCATGCCGGCAGCAACACCAATTTGCAACAGAAACAAAGGGATATGAATTTGCGAAAGAGTTTTGACAGCTCACTCTGCAGAAGGAAAAGTGGGCTAACAGGTTAGAAATGCGATATTAAAACATAGCAGAAAACATAACATAACTTATCAGACATCACACGGAAAATACTGAGTAAAACTACAACACCACACGAGACAGACATTGACGGCGGGCGGGTGTAAGCCATTTGATTAAATAGGTGAAAAGTTCACAGAGCCTCCCACACACTAACATGTTAGCTGATGTTTTCTCATCCAAACATAAACTACATAAGATAACGTTACTCACCACTTGCAGAGCCCAACTGATCGGTGATTCTCTGCCATGTGTTGTCTAAGATTGTTGTCTCTATAATATTTGTGTCGTTTATCAAACAACACCTGGTACCGAGAGACATGGGAGATAAGAGCTTGTCAGCTGTTGTTGTTCATGTTGTTGTTGTGGGATCAAACATGACGTCTGCTCTGCAAAACCATCATGATTGTTTGATGTGTTTGTTTGCAGGGCGAATGTTCGGAAAAACTCACCTCGGTCTGAAAAATAAAAGGTTCACTTTTTCGCCGCGTAATATTCGCGTTCTGTGTGGATTTACTAATAACACCAAGAGCAGTTTGAAAAAGTATATTTTCGTCCAAATTAATTGCACAAAAAAAAAAAAATCGCCCCCGGTGTGTAACGGCCTTAAATCTTGACATTTTAAATGTGTGTGGTGCCCTCTACTGGTTGAAACCTGGCTATTGCAATGCAGACAGAACATGACGTGTCTGGTTGTCGCTTTCCATCGCATCACATGGTGAGAGCAGGCTTTTTATTTAGAGACATGCTAACTGACTCAAACACTTGACAAACATCCTGAGATGCTCTGAGATCATTGTTGTCGAATGCACTTCTGAAACTCTTTCCTATGTTGGAATAATAAACACCACATGGTGTCACAGACCATCACTCCCTTCAACACTACTCTCAAGCGAATCTTCCTGCCAGTTTGTGAGCCAGTGGCAGCCTTTGTGATTTCAGACCTGTCAGAAGAGGTTTGTTGGCAGACAAAGGCGACATAGTCTCTCTCTCTCTTATGCCCTGGACACTGGACCCACATAGTTTCTGTCCAAAACCTCATTGTTAAGAATTGACTTGTGACACTGAGGTATTAACCAATCACATTACCAACTGCTATGTTGCGTTGTAACAATAGCTGAACAGAGCCATTATTAATGTTATAAGATTCTACAGGTGGGTGGGAAAAAATTCCTCTTATTTCTAATAAATCAGAATCAATTCATAAGTCTAAAATATTTTTTTAAATTAGTTTAGACTTGTACATTATTTACTAACATGATATTGACAGAGATAAAACTTCACTGTGAAGGGAAAACAAAACATAATATTCATTCTTGTCTAGGAGTGTAACGGTACACAAAAGTCATGATTTCATTCACGCCTCGGTTTTGACATCATGGTTCCGTACAACTTCAGTTAAAAAAAATTCATTATCGCATCATCCTCTTCTCGCATCTTTACTTTTGCTCCCTAGCTGAGTTGAGAAAAACACTACACGCGCATACGTCCACACCTCATAGGTCACTGTAGGTGATTTAGTAAAACAGAACAATCAGCACAGGGTGGTTCATTTTGAAAAATGACTGGATTCGCTGCCATGTTGGTGACTTTCCGTGTGCAGCACGACAGAGCTAGCCTCTCCCAGTGGAAAAATTGTTTTGAGCTTCACACAACCTCTGCAAAATGACTCGTTTCACTATCAGAGTTCAATTCATGCACTTTGGAAAATCAAGAGAGGCTTCACGTTACAAGATTTAAAAGAAGCAGGCTGGTCAACTATGTATAGCTCAATAAGCGTGTGCTAAACTTGCTAACAGCTTACAGCTGATTATGGTTTCTGGGTGAATTTGGTTCTGTGTTACGTTTATCAGTCTTAATGGATGATACTGTGTATAATTACACTGTGTATTCTCCATACCATGGTGTGCACCCGAATCGTCACTTGTGTACCGTACTGTTCAATACAAATTGATGTACTGTTACACCCTTACTCTCATCTGTATTAGGCTGTATTACAAGAAGGGACGGCCTGTCCCTGGATGTTTAGCGGTTCTTAGCAGTGTATATCTCTACAATACGTATCAGTTTAATAGAAAAGTGAGTCTATATAACTGATGGTATTAAAAAAATTATACCACTGAATTTCTTAATATTCTGGTAATATCTCAATATCACCCAAGCCAATTTTACATGTTACCAAATTTAATTATAAAATAAGATATAAGATATGCCTTTATTGATCCCCTGTGGTAGAAATTCAAGTTGACACAGCAGCATAACAGAGCAGCAGCACAATGGTAGAAACTGTACTGAAGGAAAAAAGAGTAAGATAAAACCAAAAAAAACATAACAGTGAGATGATATGTGAAATACAATAGAATAAAATATGAATACTGTAATACTGAGAGAAGCTGGAAAGGAGCATAAGGCATTTCCGGAGCAAACAGTTCTAGGAACTTTTTGAGAGGAACTGTCCCTTGAGGAGTTCCTGGGGAACTAAACACCTTTAAGGACTTCTTTGTCTTTGGCGTTCACACCACCAATAGGAACCCTCTACGTAAACTGGCTGGCAGTTAGTGCACTGACGTCACTTCTACGCGACTTACAACACAACAAAGGAAGGCTACTGCATTACTGTCCATACGTTCATCTAATACATGGCAGTAATGTACCATGAATCTTGTGCTGAACTCCATTAAATCTTGAGGAGATGCATCAACAAAACAGTGACGATCTTGCTAGGAGCTCTGGTTCGTGTTTTGTGTCATCTTGTTAAATCGGCTGTTGGGTTTTTAAACCCGCTGGCTCCTAAGTTCGACCAATCAACATACACTGAATGTCAATATAGTTCCTCATGAGCTGCAAAAGTAGCTACTCTGGAGTTGAAGCTAAAAAAGTTCCTAAAAATATAGTTCTAAGAACTATACTCGTTAACGGTTCCTGTGAATGCAATAAAAACGGGAGGTTCTTAGAACTAAATTCATGAACTATGAAATGGGTCCTCCAATCCAAAAACACCTACAGAGGAGAAGGGCAAAAATGGGCATATTGTTATTACATGACCCTAAATTAAAGGCTGATCAAAATCAAATTTTGGAATTTATGATTCCAAAGAACTGCCATATCATATTTTGATGACGCTTCCACATACTGTGATCAAACTGATTTACACACCTAGCATTAGGTGATGTAAACAAAATCCTGTTGTCCATCACATCCCACAACAGATCAACAAGAAGTCACAAGGAGATACACAGAGCTCAGAAGACATGGCAGCGAAGTGAGAGGCACAGTATGACTCAACAGTAAAACATCCAACACTGGTTAGCCCATGCATACCACTGCTTCCTGCTCTGTGTGAAAGAAGGAAAGAAAGACAGACACTACTCGTGAAAGACAGGAGGAAACAGGGTGTGTGTACTTTCAGTGTGGTGTGTATATTTGCCTTTTGAAGAGCCTTGGAGATGAGAGATAACAAAGAGCTATAAATACAAGAGTGCTTGACAGCCAACATGTCCTCAGTGTTTTATCGCTCCTCCAGAGGAAAAACATCTTTGTCTAAATGTATGGCAGTAGCTGTTGGATTGTTCTCAGACGTCTCTACACATTGTGTCCTTACCACAGCACTTATTCCCCTCTCTTAAAATTCTGTAGGTCTACCCATTTTTCACATTCCCACATTTTCAGACTTGAACTAAAAGTGTCAGAAAATCTACCCTCTGAAAAACTCTGTGTGCTCCCAGTCAACATATTTAGAACTACAAAGTATGGAAGCCACAGAACATTCATAGTCCCTTATGTTGACTTGATGTGACAGTAAAGAACTGAGAGTCATAAAGTTTCTGCTGCAACAACACGCCCAAACAGATGATTTTGCTGGTTCACTTTTCCTGCTCATCAGTGTGAGAGCAGCTGTGGAAGGAAACATATACGGTGTTTGGACTGGGCAATTAATCGATTGTATTGATTAATTTGATTTTGCGGTGAAGATTCTCTCTTTCTAGGGTTGTGTTTTGTTCTGGAAGCCTCAAAATTACATTGCTTTGATAACTAAAGATAGAAGAATTACATGTAAATATGTTTTGTCAAATTACTACAGGCTTCAGTGCAAATGTAACAACTTCCACTCCCCTGACACTACGTAGTGCACTTTTTAAAGACAAGTTTGCAGCTTGAATTTTAACCCCAAAAAGGAAATTTGTTCATTTTTAATTTTAAAATAAATGCAAAACTTGTTTTAAGAAATTTCTTTGTCATTTGCATTTTTTCGCATGTTTCTTTTACGGAAAAAAACTCATTTTCAAGTTTGATATAAAAAAAAAAAAATCTGAGATTTTATTTTTAGAAAAAAAAAAAAACCTGAGATTTTATTTTTAGACCATATCGCCCAACCCTACATAACATAATGTTAAACAAGGGGAATATTGTTAAAGGCTGCCTGTTGGATTAGGGACCACTGGTGGCACTATGGAGCAACAATTTGATGATCCCTGATCTGTTTGTGTGATGTGAGTGCAATTACTGCCAATGGTTTTATGCTATTCCATTGACTGTTTTGAATAAGCACTGGTAATGAAAATGTTTCATCAATAAGAACCATAATTCAAACAGCACTTTTATCAGGATGCTCCTGGTGGCCTGCTGCCACGAGTGGCACCCAAGCAGTTAAACTCATTGAGAGACAGAAAAACCATCAGCAGAATTTCAGAGCCCAAGCATTCCTGTCAGGACATACGCTGCCTTCATAGCTACATTATCAAATGTGTCATACCACGTTGCTGTGAAGGGTACCCGTTTCCTTTTCTAGACTTGCCATCTCATAAAAACTTGTCTTCATCAGCTAGGGCTGCACGATTCTTGCTAAAATGTGAATCACAAGTTTTTCTTCCTTAGAATTAAGATCAAGAATCTCTCACACGATTCTTGTTTTTTCGACAAAATGACTCATAATAATAATTTAAAAAGTGAATAATTTAAAAAGTAAAACAAAACATGCTTTCAACAGGCATAATCTATAACAAAGTCCGGGACTTAAACTCAAAAGTCTTTTGTCTGACGGCTGGGATTTTTCGATGTGGTTCCCTTGTCCTTCATTGCTAACTCATACTGGATTTTGTGGTGACATAGGCGGTTATAGAGATTCGTAGTGTTACCTTGTGGTACTGTGACAATGCCAAAGCATTGCTTGCAGGTTATTACTCCTTGTGCATTGTCGTCAGGTTTAAACCTAAAGAAGTTCCACACAGTGTAATGTCCCCTTTTCTCTGTATAAGTACATAATTACTCTCACCGTCGCCACTGGCATTTTCTTCAACAGCACTCTTTTTTTTTTCATGTGTAAAATGCGGCTCTGACTCTATCAAAAACTGACCTCTGCGCCGTAAATGAGAAAGAAATGAGAGTTGACTGAGTTGTATGGCTGAATTATTGGCTAATCTCTGGCCTGATTGCTGAATTAATCGCATGTCTTGTTTTACCCTGTGTGAGGGTGACTGAGAGCATTTGGGACTGTCGTAAAGAAAATATGCGAAAACGTGAATGCAGCATGAACTAAGCGCACAGGGAAATACGAGCAAGTTAATTGCTGTCATTTAGAAACGAGATCGCATGTATGTATGACTCATAGTCATTTTTTACGATTAATTGTGCAGCCATATCGTCACCTCTTTTAAAAAAAACAACAATGATTTGAATGCTTTGGTTAAGTAAATTAACAGTAATTAGCGCTTAAGGTCTAGTGACCTCATCATGCTCACCATCCAAAAGGCCCATGCTGTCTTTAGCCTGAACTCCTTCCACTTCTGCTGCAGCAAACAATTGGAGCATCTTACAATACAAACTTGAACTCACAGCTCCTACACCACTTAACATGTTCAAACAGAAACTGCAACATGTCACAGCTGATCACTGTACATGTTTCCTTGTCTTTACTCTAAAAATGTTTCATTGGGAATTATTTGCATTCATCACTTCTGTCTCTGTATTTCTTCATCAAAGTTATACTTAGGGCTCACATTTCTGGACTCTACAAATAACATTTAACTATTGACTCACACAGTGAATTCATTTTGCTGTTTAAGAAAGGCAAGAGGAGGTGGAGTTACATTTGTCTACTTAAAAAATTTGAAAAACTATGTTACTTATTTTGTAGTAACTGTTGGGGACATGCTCACATAAAGCCATGTGATGCTGTGATATAACCAACAACATATTTCTGACCATGGTGATCAACTGCTTTTAAACAATACCAAGTTATAGACTTTAAGCCATTTTTAATGTTCAGAAAACATTCACAAGCCACTGTGCTTTCAAAGAAACAGGTCTTCTTGGCAGGTCTTCCATGTTTCTTCCACCTCAAGATAATCTCTAAAATGACTTACTTTTAAGGCCTTCAACAGCCTTGTTCCTAAATACACTGCTGAGTAATTGCTCTGGTATGAGCACCCCCGACCATTAAGATCCATGGTTACTCACAGATCACGTTAGTGACAAAGGGTGATTGGTTTTTTAAAATGCATTAAAACTCTCTTGCCTACTGAGCTCAGACAACCACATTTTCTAGCCTCTTTTAAATCACTCATTAAAAACTTGTGCCTTTTTTTAAAAGCATAATATGCAACATAAAATGCGTAAAGATATCTTTTTGAAGCATGCCTGGGTCTGGCCCCAAGCTACACAGCAGAAATGCTGACCCCGTACGAGCCAGTTCTCAGTCTTAGATAATCAGGTGTGGTCCTTGTGATCTTTCTGAAGTCGAGGCTTAAATCTAAAGGGGACAGTGTTTTCCATCAGGGCCCAACGAATCAGGACGAATCTGCCTGAGGAGATAAGGCTTGCAAAGTCTTTTAAATCACTTTTTAAAATCCATTTTTACAGCCCTGCTTTTTATGTGATGTCATCTTTCCCTTGCTCTACTCTTTTTATGTGTATTTATTAATTTGGACATTTTATGTTTTGCATTTTTGTGACTTTTGTCTTCTTGTTTTAACTGTCACAACACCACCTTCATTCAGTTTTGCTTCTGTATGGCCATATGGCTATTCTGTATGGAGTATTGCTTTTTGTTTTGCTTTTACATTGTAAACTTTTTTTAAAAATTACTTAATAAATTAATTATTATTATTGTTGTTGTTATTATTATTACCTCATCTGAACATTTCAACCTGAGTGACATCAGATAGATTTTTACTGCTAAATTTTTTTTTGAGGTGCTTAAATATTTTTTTTGAAATATATCCACACTAATATTTTGATAAAATATTAACTTAGTCAACAACTGCTTGGAATTTTGAGCCACCTTCATTCCTTTAAAAGCAGACTGAAAATGTAACTTTTTTACCTTTTTAGTAGTAGGCTGAGCTCCTGTTCTTTGAGCAGAACAACTTTTTATGCACTGTCTGGTCTCATTTTAAACTAATCTTTTATGCACTTTAACTACCTATGCCTTAATGCCTGCATACACACGTTTTCTCATTTGTTTTTGTTTGTTTTTATGTCTGCTTGTAATCTTAAACATGCAGCGTTTTGGTGAAGCACATTGTGTTATTCTGTAAGTGTGCTCTTTAAATAAATCTTTCTTCTTCCTCTACTGTTTCGCTGTTCCGGTACACGTAATAATTATGTGCAAACATCTTATGGCCAACAGCTTCTTTATCCTCATGATATGACATCAGCCTGACTGATATGTGGCTCCTTCATCAGTTACTGTTCTAACTTTCTACAAGCACTAACACAATGTCTTTCAGTAATGGCTGCCTCTTTGATCATCATGGCTTTGCCACCAGGTAATATTGTTAATAGAAGAATACGCATTTGCAAATTCAACTACTATGTGGCAGGAACCATGCTTTCTTTTTAATAGCTGGAGAGTAAGAGGAAAGGAAGGGAGAGAGAGAGAGGGTGGTGGTGTTGGAGGGGGTATCCAGCAAAGGGCTCTGGATAGAAGAAATCAGGTAATCTGTTGAACTGCTACTGTTGAGTTTAGCACCCACTGTATTATGTATTATAAATCACAGGACACATGCAGCTTTACATATTTATCTCTAAGGCAGCGCAAAGCTACAACTAATATAACTTAATGGTTTAAGGAAATTGATCATTTGTGGGGGCTTATAAATTCTATTTTGAAAGATTTAGGCCTATTAGTATTTAGTCTACCCTCATTAGTACAACTTGTATAAGCAAAATTACGTCTCTCATCATCATAATAAACTTGCTGTAGTGACACCACACAGGATTATGCTGCCATGTATGTCAGCTAATGTTGCTGAAATTACAGCTGTGGGCAACCACAAACATTCCCTTATTTCCTTTGTGAAAGGGTAATATCTGTATCATAGGCTGACAACAACCCAAATGTCCATTAAAGAGATTTCAATAAAATCAGTACAAGATACATTATAAAACAGACGTGGAGTTAACATACACAAAAAATGGAGCAAAAAAAAAAAAAAAAGCCTTCCTTCTCAAGCCTCTGAGGTTTGTTGTTTTAAGCTGCACCGTAGCAAAAGTTCACGTCAACTTTGTCGCAAAAAGTTTCAGAAAACACAAAAACCCAGGAGAGAAAAAACAAGCAGCTTCTAATCTCGTGTAACTGGAGAAACATCCCGAAAAACTTGTCTATAAATTAGAAATGAGTTAGTGAGTAAAAGGGGTTGGACGGATTGTAGTAGTGTTTGGCCACCGGCTCTCTTCTTACCTTGTGTTGACTTCAGGCAGTGAGATCACTCCCCAGCACTCCTTTATTTTCTGATATAACGTTAACGTTACCCCAACTACGCTTGAAAATTCTTTTTAAAGCACCTCCCCCCTTTCTTAAAACGGTAAGTGCAGGCAAAGTTAGGCTACATAAAACCATCTTCTTTGACGTTAGTATCCCTTTTCAGGTTGGGCGCTGGTTGGGCAGACACTGGGTCCATGCTGAGAGCTGGTAAATGTCAAACTCGACGAAACGAGCGTCGACATTTCCGGTGATACTTTTCAAAACAAAACCCTGCGTAGTGACAAAGTTGTTGCGCATACTGACAAAGCCCAAAGCACAGGTTAAACTACTTCACTTCGCTACTATTCGGAAACAGGTGTAGGCTATGTCGGGAGCAGTAATAGGTGTCTATGATTTAATGCTAAGAGGAAAGTTGATAGTTTTATACTGAAGGAAAAGTAGCCTCGCATCTGGTACTATCTAGCTCAAAGTTAACAGACTATTTTTCTCATCTGTTGAGATAATGTCGATCACAGTCAGTGACAAGTTAAATATTTTGTTGTTTGTTGTGTCACAATAATTGGTTGAGTTTTAGTTGTGTTTATTACGAAACTGTTACTCGTGTTGTAAATCGTTTCAAACAAGTTTAAGAACAAGGTTTTCAAAAACTTTGCATCTCACTGGTGGGAAAATTTAAAACAATTGTAAAGTACTGAAGTCAGGAGAAACCGAACAACGAATATAATTTAGTTTTTCTTCTATCCAGGCTGTTCATTTCTCTTCGACTGGATTTAATCGTTATGTGGGAAAGGATGACCTCTCATGGTACGAGAGCAAAAGTACATCTTAAAGAGTCTGTACAGAACGACTGATACGGGCACGTTCGAGTTGTTAGATCTTGTGGCACGTCACGCGCAAACTTTCCATGAGGTCTCGGACAGAGGCCCGTTTCACAAAAGAGGTTCAACAAACTCTAAGTCTAACCCTGAACTCTGAGCTGATGTACCCTCAGTTTTGAAACTCTGAGTTTCCGGTTCCAGAAAAGCTGATTTGAGTTAGTTCAGTTAACTCTGATTCACTCTGAGTTAAGCGCGTGCACCACGACTATAAAGAGCCGACATTAATGGACACTACTCACCATGACATCAGCAGACAAAACGAGTTCCGCCGACCCTTCTCCTGTGGATTTAGAAATCCGCATGTGTAGCCTACATACAGCCAGTATGAACATATTTGTAGATATTAAAAAAAAGTAACATCGCTGCAGCGTAAAGGTAAATGTAGCCTAGTTTATTAATTTAAAAGCATATTAAGTCAATTTCATCACAGTCACAGGCTAATTTAACAGGTGAAAACTGAATCTTATTGAACCTAAAGTTAATTTTCATGCAGGATATCTCCAGGGTTAGGAAGGATACTTTGGAAATGTAATAGGTTGCAGATTACCAGTTACCCATTTAAAATGTTATGCAAAGTAATGTCACTTTTTCAATTAGACCAACTTGATCAAAATAATGTAACTCATTACGTTTGATTACTTTTCTACATTTATAACAAATGTTTTCAACTGTTAACCATTTTCAGATGTTTAAATCAGGGGGTGACGGACATGGGACTCTGCAAATTCAAACAAGAGAACCAATCAAAAGCTTCAGAATAGCATCAAACTTTGCTAAAAGTCCTTGACTGGAAATAACAAAAGAAGGCATTGTGCACATCAAAACATGCAAAGCATCAAAACGAATATTATTCAACATATAGGCCAAAGGTTTTTACAGAAAATATTCAGATGTAGCCCCCAGAGGCATGTCTAGACTTTATTTTAACAGGGTCGGCCCAAGAAGGGCACTGACTTATGCAAGGTTAGCTTGTTGGATATGGCGATATGTCAGTCGCACTAGTATAAAGGCTTGAAGTACCAACAAACATGCCCATGCATATACTATCACCTAATAGTACTAACTTACTGTTTGTGTCTCCACTACCCATGTCTACTTACATTTACCAAAATTACAGTGTTTAAAGTTTAATTTAAAATGTAAATGGACCTACCACAGACATCACAGAGTGGCACCTAACAAATGTAATAAGAAGCTTCCATCTTTTATTCTTTGGAGAAGTTGCTCTTAAAAAAATGGGCTAATTAAAAAATGAAGAAATGGCACATTTGAAAATACAATTGCTGTACAAAGTGTCAACAAAACAAATTGAAGCCTAGCTAACTTGACAAAAATGGGCAACACAATAATAGATAACAAATGGTTGAAATGTTCAAAAAACTGCTAAACTTATAGTGTGTGCTCTTGCTGCCTCTAAAGATTAAATTGCACCTCTGCTCGTCAAGCAGTTCAATCAGGCCCACCAGGTTCTCCTGATTAGACTTTGTACACGTTCCCATTAAAAGGGGCATTTGATCGTCATTTGACTCTTCTGGCAAAAATGGACCGCTATCATGCTGCATATTTCAGTCAGGATGAGCAAATTATAATCATGGAGGGATATGAAGAGTACAAAAAAATCCTAACAGCTAAAAGAGACACTGTTGCTGCCAACAAGGCCAGGGAGGACTGCTGGCAAAAAAAACTGCTGACCGTGTAAATTCATAAGTTAATCTAGGCATATATTTATTTCACCGCTCCTATGAAGATTTAAATCTGTGAAAAATAAAATAGATAGCCAGATAAATAGACAATTTCACATGGAAATGAACATCACGCTTTTAGAGACAGATATAATTGATACATTGTTGACAGTGAACTATTAATTTATGATACCTGTGATTTCAGAAGGCTTCCTTTATGCTCAGCATTGACACATGGCCGGGGAACACCACAAACATATTCAGCAGTTTAGTGAGAGCGAGAACAACTTTGTGAAGTGCGTGGCATTGTGAATATTGTCATAGAGAATATTGTCAGAAAGTGCCAGCGGATCACTCCGATCCCTGAACACTCTCCCTCCTTAGAGAGCCTCCCACAATTCTTGCTCCTAAATGTAACATATTAGGCAAAAAAGGTGACGCCATGTCCAAAGGGGTTTACATGTGAAAGACGGGCTCTTTTTATTGCCAATTTCAAGCAGAAACTCTGAACATAACCTTGTGAAGACCAGGTTGTGTTTAGCATCAGTTATCACGGTGATCTAGCCAGGTTAAAAGAGAGCCACCTTTGTGACACTGGAAACTCTGGCTTTAGACTCAACATACCCCACTGAACCACTTATCTTGCTTTGTAGGACACCCCTCTGGCAGAGGGAGGGATAAAAACACTGCAAGATTTGGTTAGATGGTGAGACTGTAAAAAAGGGATCATCTTGAGTGTTTAGCCAAGTTTTAAAGATCCCAATCATGTTATCACCAAGTTGTCTTTATGGAATAGCTTCAGCTTAAATCAACTGTTTATATTATCTCAAGTTTGGCTTCTCACAAGAAGTCCACCTATGTAGCCCCTCTTTTCAAAATGCCCAGAGTTTTGTATCATTAAAACACACCTGTATGCATACAAAATGCTTATGAGAAATTATTATACCTAGCAAAACAGAACAGGGCATCTGTAGCTCAGGAGGTAAAGCAGATCCTATGGTGTGTAACTGCACAACCACACTTTTGTGTAATGGACAATATTTCTGCTACAAGTAAGCTACAGAAATCACTAACAAGTTACAAAAAGGCTGAAAAGGTGTGACTATCCCTAAAATACAATGCAATGCACAGTGTTGGAGAGTAACTAGTTGCTTCAATGGCAGTGATTGTCATTTTCTCCAGACCTTTACCCTCTAGACCCTTGTGAGGTGGCAGATACCTGGTGAAACACTGACAAGAACTGAAAATAGACCACAACACAGAACAATGCCATGCAAGTCATACAATAATACAGTTTGCACTTGATCATTCTAAGTATCAAACCTGCATGCCCAGCAATGGAATATACATAGCCAGTGAAGATCAGTCAGAGACTTGTTTAAAAACAGACACTCCATTAGAGGGCAGCAAGAGATCATAAATGATAGTCATGCCAATTTGATTCTGCTTTTAAAATGAAACTTCATTAGCTTATCACTGGAGCAGACATGTTAATACTTAAGTGCATTTTGCATGATCACATAACTATGGAGAGAGAAGTGTTATTTAGAGAAAGCATTTGCAAATCTAAAGGGATTTTCTATAATTAAATACTTTGTGCTTAACTCTGAGAGAGTGTAAGCAATGCCACCAGACTGTTAAAGGTTACAAAGCTAAAGCTGTAAGAGCAGAATGTTGGGGTGACAAACGTACCATCAGTAATAATATACATTTAATTTGGAACAACTCAGTTGAATTGTGCTTGTATATAAATATACTTTTCCATCTTAAAACAAAATTAAGATTGAATATTCATTATACTTTGATGGTAAAAATTATGCACAATGGACAAAGCTGCAACTGTAAATAATGAACAGAGGTCATGATTATGTCAAATCTGTTCTGAAGTGATTAGATTAATGACCTGGCAATCAAACACCAAAGGCACCATCCTTAAAGTGTTTTATTAAACATCTGGACATTTTCTTGTTTGTAATGAATCAACTGAGAACTATCCAACCCAGGTTATGAAGTTTAAAATATTGACATAAAGAATGTGGGAGTTATCAATACCTTTTCTAGGAGCTGATGGCAAGGCCATCCTAAGTTTAAAACATAGGCCAAAGATAAAATGCTCACATTTTTTTGACCTCTGTTGTAAACAAAACTCGAGTGTCTGCATCACTCAAAGTGTTATTAGTCACTGTAATTATTTCTGCTGTCTGTACTGGAAACTAGTGATGCCCCGATCCGATCACGTGATTGGAAGACGGGGCTGATCTTGTGATTTTCAACTGATCGGGATCAGGTGGAAATGATCAGATTTTTTAAAATGTAACATTTTGCGGTAAATATTACACAGTTTACAGCAGGCGGGGAGTGGGCCTAACGCTCAGTTAACGTTAGTAGTAGTGAGCTGGTCGCCAGTAGGCTAATGCAGAACACACGTGAAGCTGGCGCCTTGGGACAGCGAAAATGTCTGTGGTTTGGAAGTATTTTAAATTGGACAGCAAAGGCAGTGCAACACTGCAAATTGGGCATTTCATGTGGCAGAAGGGACAAATCTGCGTTTAACACTAATATGATACACCATGTGAAAAACAAACACCCTGCACAGTACTCCGAGTTCACAGCAGCAACTCAGGCAAAGACACTGAGCCAACCGACACTGAAAGAGACTTTTAAAAATAAAGAGAAATTGCCCGAGGACAGCGAAAAGGCCAAAAAGATCACAGCAAAGATAGCTCAAATTTATTGAGTTAGATGACCAGCCGTCAATTCAGACTGATGCTATTGCACTTCAAGCTAAACAACGTCAACCTGTCTGAGACTAAGAGATGCCATTGCCAGGATGTCTACGGATAATAATGCACTGGGTGCTGGAAATGTAAACATCTTATTAAAAAAATCAGATAAAGGCTTGAATATAACAGTGCAATGCAAAGTATGTTTACCAGCTGTGAAAATGCTTTCTCGTCTAATCGTTTATAAGTGTAAGTTTATACATCAAACCTGACGAAACATCTGCAGGTATGTAATGATTAACTTATGTTTGCCTCTTTATAACGTTAATGTAAAACAGTCATATCATGAGGTGAAATAAAACAGGGAAGGCATTGCCTACCTCCTGTCTGCTGCTGCACACCTTGCTACTAGTGTGTTTCAAGACATATGGGCTCTACATTTTGCTTGGTGCATGACCATTAGTTTATATTTGACGTAACAATCTTAATCTCTGTTCATAACAAATTAACTTAGTCTGCTAGCTTGCTAATATGTATTTTGCACAGCCAAGCCACACTTCCATTTATAGATCCTTTAACTGAAAATATGTGGCAAATGTTTTTCCTCCTTGAATAAGGATGTTGGTAACATACCTGAGTGAGATCTAAAATTACAATTATTTCCACATTGTAATATAGCCCACATTTTTGATTAAAGCGGTCATTGAATTGTGAAAATTGTAAATAATTCAGGACAGCGACAGACTCCCCAGGGTGACACAACCATAACCCTAATCTATTTTAATTTCAGGTGTCTTTTGTAATTGCAGTATTATGTATTCAAATTACAAAATAAATGTAATTGTAATCAGTTACAGTTACTGAGAAAGAATGTGTAATGAAATTACAGTTACTTATGACAATTGTTATGTTTTCCCCATAAAACACAAAACTAAACTGAGGTCGCTGTTTGGGGAAACTAACAAAAATTACAACACTTAACACAAAAAGGTCCTTTGGGGTCTAAAAGGAGATTAGGGGGAATTGTAACTCCCCACAGTCACCCACTAAATCTATCAAAAGGATAGACAAACGAAAGAAAGGACCTAAAAACCAAAAGAGTTGGGAGTCACTAAATGAGGGGGTCAGAGTTTGATTTGAGGAAGGGAAACTTCAGTTTTAAACACAGTTTAAAGAAAGAAACACTACCGCCACACACACTCCACTCCACTCAACAAAACACAACCAACACAAAAACCAGGAGAACCAACGGATGGTGTTGACTCTCTGGAGTCACACACACAAATGAACAGGAGGCACCAGCCTCCGTTTATAGACTATCCAGGCTGATTACTCCACCTGGGCGAGACAAGCACAGGTGCCCTCAATAGCTCCTAATCAGGAGTGTGTGGAGCTTACACACACGCCTCTGACCATAACAAAATGTTAAGGACAACAAAGGTGATTCATCTGAATATTTTCTGTAACATGCTTAGGCTATATGCTGAATAATATTCATTTTGTTGCTTTGCATGTTTTTGATGTGCACAATGATTTCTTCCATTTCCAGTCAAGGCTGTTTAGTGAAGTTTGATGCTGTTCTGATGCTTTTGATTGATTCTTTTGTTTGAATCTACAGCCACCACATCTGCAATTCACTGCCTGGTTTAAACATTTGAAAATGGTGATCAGTTGAAAAAGCTTGTTGGGAATTTAGAAAAGTAATCAAAAAGTAATCAAATGTTATAAGTTACATTATTTTGATTAAGTAATTAAAATAGTTACATAACTTATTACATTTTAACTAGGGTAACTAGTAATCTGTAACCTATTACATTTCCAAAGTAATCTTTCCAACCCTGACAATCAACCTGCTTTAACTGCTGAGCCATATTTACAGTGTATCTACTAAAACAAAAATCTATGTTGTTGTTAATTTTCAATAAAAAAATATTGACCTTTTGGACAGGGAGCCAATGCTACGGTCTAGTTTTTGGAGATTAGCTCCACCTTAAATACCATCGAAGCTCTGCTACAGGACAAGCTCTTTAAGCTGAGTGTGCCTGACCCAAGGCAGGTTTATTCATATATCACCATTCAGACACGGGACAATTCAAAGAGCTTTACAGAATCTTAGAAATGCATTAAAAAATAAGACATTAAGAAAACATTAAGATTGCATATTAAAAATTAATAAAAATGAAAGTTATCAAATAGTTGAAAGTTCAAGAGAAGTTGCGTTATCAAAAAACGTAATCAAAAAACAAATAAAAGGGATAAATAATTTTAGTTGGACAAACCTTCCCTCTGTCAGGAGGTAGCATGCGAAGCTGGAAAACTGTATCACCAACTAGGAGACCATCGTTTTCTGGTAGTAATGAGTTCACCTTGAGGTTAGAAAGTGACCATCTGGTGATCTGACGCCTTTTTAACAAAGTGACTTCAACACGCCAGGATATTCAACTTCACTAAACCAACTGCAATTCAAGTAGGTGGTCACATGACGCTCTTTATCAATTCCGTAAATCAACTCAGGATTCCCCAATCAGGACATCAACACAATCATATGAAAGGGGAGGTGTTTGCAGCATATGATCAGTCACAAACATGAAGTCTATTGACAGCAGAAAAGATTATTTTTCCAACGAAGAACAGACTATAATGTTTGACAAATTCATACAAATTTAAACACATAATTCAGGCTAAAAGCAACACTGTTTCAGCTGCCAGGTGCCGGAAGGACAGCTGGTGGAAAAATAGACCCTATCTATCATGGGAATGGGTGCTGGACCATGAAATACCTGCCAGCATAGTTTAAAGAGAGAGAGAAAGAAAGGGGAAGCTCCAATTTAAAGGACTTTTACACACTGCTCTGTAATGTTTCAAGCACAAAGTTCTTTCTCAGATTGCTTCTGATCACTGCAACATTATAAGAGCAGATGTAGATCTGATTATGACTATTATATATTCCACTATTCATTCATTTAATCAAAACTCATTGCAGACTCAGGTTCCTGATTTATAATAGGGGCATCATTTAGAATAAAAGACACACCAAAGTGCAATAACAGATCAAGGTATCATTTCTAGAGTCAATAAATTTATACATACACTACACCATATACCTACCACCCATATTCTCATGGCATCATTATGAAGTAGCCAACTCATTATTCTCACTCAGATAAGTTTCATTTTTAGTTTCAGTATTGCTTACATGTATTCTTGTGATGTGCGTGACCTTTCTTTAAGCTGCAACACATCCAGAGTGAAACTTTAGAGCAAATAGTGCAAAAAGGTTCATCTAGCCTCCTTGAAAGATATTTTCAGGTAAGTTTTTCTTATGGTCAGGCTATAAAGTCATTTTCTTTGTACCCTGACAGTTTCGACTACTGATGATCTGCAGTCTTCATCAGAAGCGTCATGTGATGTGACGTGTGCTCGGGTGATTTACGTGGATTTTTGCCGTGCCCCCTGATGCCTGCTGGTTTTCCAGGTGCCAGGGGGAGGTGCCCCCTACCGTCCAATCACATCATGAACTGGAAGAAGGCCAAGGTCATCCAAACAGAAAGCAACAAATTCCCCTGGTAGATTCGAGAGGCACTGGAGTTACGGAAGAGGGCCCTCAGGACAGTAAACCAGGATGAGGGGGCTTACACTCTGTCCCACACCTGGGATGCAGTCCTGCAGAAGCACCCCTTTCGTCTGATGGACAGCTGGACAGTAGGGGGCACCTCCCCCTGGCACCTGGAAAACCAGCAGGCATCAGGAGGCACGGCCATCCACATAAATCACCTGACAGCACACGTCACATCAAAATCACGAGACGCCACTGATGAAGACTACAGATCGGTAGTCGAAACTGTCAAGGTACCAAAAAAAAAAAACAAAAAAAACGAAAAAACAACTCTATAGCCTGAACATAAGAAAATTTTAGAGCAAATAAAAATTAAATATTTTTTAAAGTGGTAGACTTAACTTTTTACATTTGATAAGTCCAAATAGTACAGAGCTTATGTGCAGTCTTTGTAGTATATAACTAAATGCCGACACAATTAAGTCATTCCTTTTGATGAGAATATCTTTCTCATCCAGGGGTGAACTGACCATTTGAATATTCTGAGGAATCAAAGAACGACTAGTAGTCCAGAATGGCTGGCAGCTGCCCTGCATTCCTCTTCTTTCTTTCTTTAATTTGTAATATCATCATTGAGATAGATCAATTGGAAGACAACAGAGGGCACTAATGCAAACATTCAGTTATCTTCTTGTATTGCAAAAAACAAACAACAACAAAAAATAACGCATTACTTTTACATCAAGTTATGCACCAATGTAGAAAACTACATGTAATTTCTAATTATGCATCTAGATATATCATCTTTACAAAAATGTTATTACATTATTTAACATTTGTATTATATAATAGTGAAAGTAATATTAATACATGAAACAGATGATATAAGGTGTTTTAAGACAATTGGCTACATAATCCCATTTTAAAAAAATATTCATTCTATCATTTCTGCACTTCAACTGTAAAATAAATACAGCATATTTATCATGTTTTCTCATGACTTGTACTATGTGGGTCACTGTTTTCTATAGCCTGGCTACTAAGACATATTGGGTTTGTCTTCCATCTCTCTTTAAGTATTTTATTTAAACTAGAGTACTATTCTGTATATACTATACTTTGCTGTAAACACAACATCCAGTCAACATCAGTGGTATCCATGGATTTCATAGCAGACATCTTGAGGACCAACACAGGTGTGACCAACAAAGGGCTTGGTTCCATTAAGTGTCAAAGCAAACCAGGTCAATTAGTGAGCACGCACAGTACCAGAGCTCTGGAAGAAATTCACCTAATAACCTGATGGGCTTCATGATGGACATTTTGAGTGTCAGAGCAGGAAAAGCATAGGTGAAATGAATGACATTAGTGAAGGCTGCTTCAATTTAGGTGCACCTGTTCCATAGCTCTTGTGCTATGCTTGCTCACTTAGTGACCTGGCATGCTGTGACACTTAGTGGAATGAAGCCATTAATTGGTCACAGCAGCTTGTACTTGAGTAGTTGAGTAGGCAGCCTAGGAAGGAATAGGAATAGGAATGTATATATATATATATATATATATATATA
>JAPQLA010000022.1:8026810-8042474 GCA_029822935.1 Naso vlamingii
TAAGTCCTGCAGAGGATGGCTGGTGGAGGAGACAATGTGCAATGATTTCTGTCTTTTCCTCAGAGCTGCACTGAACAAGCTGAATCTGTGCTTTAGCTGTGGACATTGTTTGGACATTGTTGATGGCAAATCTCTGTAGTGTTGTGCAAATTTGAGGTTCAAAGAAAACGCGCCTCGTATCGTCATGGACCAATGCAAATCTAAGTAAAGCTAAATATTACCAACTTTAATTCTTTAGTCTATGGAGGACCTCAAGGGTCATGGAAATTGTAATGAAGTATTTCTTAAATAAAAAATAGTTGTACAATAAAAAAGATGAATTCATTAATTAGTTTTACAAGTCTATTAATTAATCAATAATAAATTCTAGAATTCTAAGAAGAATTTGCAGTTATAACTTAAAATAAGTATGTCATTTATAAATACATGAATGAATTATGAAATAAATAATTGAAACTGTAATTTGAAAATGCAGTTTTCAACACCAAACCATGTGAGTGACTTCACAAACTGAAGTAAGATTACAGCTTTTAATTGGGAATTTAAAAGGACACTTCCTTTTCTCATTTTAAACTAATTTATTAATTCATGTTTTAATTGGTACAATTAGTTTTTAATTAAAGAAAGCTTTATTACAATTTCTGTGGCCCTTGTGGTCCTCCATAGAAGTCCAGTATAAAGCAACTATTATTGCCGTGGCAGCTGAAATTTATACTGAGGGACACAGTACCACTGTTAGATCATTTATACCAAACAGTTTTATGCGCTGGATCATGGTTTTTTCTAAACCACTTGCGCATAACAGTTTTCTTGGCCTGTGCTTCTACTCTTTTTTGTGCTCTAATGATTTTTTTTAACATGTGAAATGGGTAGTAAGTGTATTTTTTCAACTTTTGCTTTTTTCTTCCATTTCCTTTCCTCTCTCTGTAGAACCTGGTAAAATTACAATTTCCTCATGGTCCTCAAACACCTCCTCCATCTTTCTGAACTGGACCACACCTACTGGAAAAGTGTTTGAATACAAAGTGGAGTGGCACGATGGAGGAGCTCCAAAAATCATGGCTACAAATGATACCTTTGCTGTGCTGTCAGACCTGACCCCGGGCACTACTTACACCGTCACAGTCTTTGCTGTTGCTGGAGATAACACAGCAGGAGAGAGCGACACAATTACTTTAGTCACAAGTAAGCCACACTCTCTGTATTATAACATCTCCTAATTAGAAATGTGTGATCAAATGATAAGTTCATTTTTTTGCACATTAAGCCTTATAATAAGGATATTTACAATCATATATGTTGTTTGACAGCATTATCATGACAACCTGCTCAGTTCTGAGAGCTGGAGCTTGTTGCTGACATCATGACTAGCTGAAAACAACAACGGAACATGTGCACTCAGATAAAAAATGTGAAACTTGCCAAATGTTTAGCGGTGTCCTCTCATGTACCAACAATAAAACATGAGGCTAAACACGGATATATAAACCAGAAACCTGTTTGTTTCATAAAGCAGCTAAAAGAGACACTTTTGGGTTATTTGGTTATTTGGGTTATTATTTGGGTTGTTTAGCTTTGTACTTCAGGGTTGTTACATGAGAGGACACCACTAAACATTCAGCAAGTTTCACATCTTTTAAAATGAGCGTTTAATATATTTTTTGAAGGATTTTCTGAGTGCACGTTCTCCTCCATTTTTTTTCTAGCTAGTGATGCATTCAGCAATCAGCTGCAGCTCTCAGGACTGCACTGATTGTCATGACAATGCTGTAGAACATCGTATATGATCGTAAATATTCTTTTTATTGGACTTAATGTGCAAAAAACAACCTTCTTCTTCAATGTCTCTCAAGAGGTTCTTATTTACACATTAAAGAAGTAACTAAATGCACAATCATTTTCTAAGGATTAAGAAAAATTGGAAAGGATAGTGATTTGTATTACAATTACTTTGTGCATTTGCATTTACAGAACCTGCTGTGGTCCAAAATCTCACCATCACCAACGTCACAACATCATCGGTGTCTCTAAGTTGGATGAAACCAGAGGGCAATGCTACTTTGTACACAGTTACTTGGACTGCAGAAAACCTCAACTCCAGTAACAAAACTGCCGAAATCTCCTTTATTATCAAAGATTTAAACCCTGGATTCAAGTACAACATTGCAGTGGCTGCTGTGGCTGAAACATTAACCAACGAAGGAGAAAAAACATTTAGAACTACCTTTACAAGTAAGTTCATATTTGGAAAAGATGTCTTTTTCTTTTAATTTAGATAAGTGCATGATTGCAGCAGCAAATGTTACTTCAGTACACTGGGCGGTAAATAGAAACTAAAATTAAAATAAGCGGTTGAAAACAAAGTCATGACATCACACTTGGGCCACCTGTTGCTCCACCAGCATCTCCAACTCAAGCAGTCCCTCATTTTTTAGAAACATGATATGTAATAACTTGTTTTTAACACACTATTAATGTAGTAATAAACAGAATAAAGGACATTTTATGGACGGTAGCAAAACATCTTTTAGAAAGATAAAAACTGTTTTACTACATTCTACTATAAAATAAAGAAAACTCCATCCGTCTGTCCATCTGTCTGCATCTGACATTTCTCCTTGATGGGTTGTCCAGTCAACTGAAAATGCACATGGACATTGAGAATTCCCATAGGCAGAGATTGATGAAGCCTTTTGTCCCATTTACCCATCTGCCCACAACCATGTTGTGTAAAAATAATTCAAAAATAGTTTTTATTTGCATCTTCTTCTGCCTGTGGAGTCAGTGAGTGGAAACACGAACAGCGCCACTCCGCCATTGCAACCCACATTGTGGTCAAAGGTGGAATTGCATCTGTACTGTTCACTTTTTACAGGAGCAACTCTGCTCCACATGGCTCCATGTCACTAAGCTTTACAACCCTGCCAGAGGAGAGGACATCTGTCCTTGGCTCTTCATAATGTTAACAGTTTTGCTTTATTAAAATACACAAAAAGAGAGAGGGCGAGTGAGATGAGAGCACTAGTCATCATCATTATCATCACTACGTCATTGCAGAGAGACAATGCTGGAAAGCTTGGATGACGGAAATACAGATAAATGTACTATAGACATATTACGCCATTTTAAAATGTGACATATCATGAATGGATTGTATATTTTTAACCACCTTTTATTTCTGTCTTACGTAGGGCCTGAGAAGCCTGTTAACATTACGATCACAGCACGAGGAACTGATTACCTGAGCATCCAGTGGACTTTGCCTGAAGGGAGAGTCGATCGTTATTTGGTAAACATCTCAAATGAGGAATTGAAGTATTTCAACAGCCGTGATGTCTCGGTCTTAGAAGCCAACTTTACTGATTTAAACCCTGGAAGAATCTTTATCATCACTGTGACTGCCGTGGCTGGAAGCTTCAGCAACACATCTGACGAGGTTTCCTTTGCCACATGTAAGTTCAACACCTTGTGCTGTAACTCTTGTTATGATTTATCTTCTGATCTTGTGCAGTTATAGTTTTAATAATGTTTTGCAAGTAAATCTAGCTTTTTTAAGTAGCTTTAAACCACTCAAAAATCAGACTAATTTTCTTGTATATGCTTCTAGTCCACTTAAAGGGAAAATCCACCATTTTTCATGTGGATGTCCAATCAATGTTGATGGTAATTGTAGTTAACTGAAGCATTAAATTCCACAGTTTGTGCTATATTGACAGAGAAAGCTGAGTTTTCTCTGTCCTGCTCACACAGCTGTTCTTGCAGTGCACGAGGATGCATTGCATCACGAGAAAACAGTACTGTCTGCATCTTCGAGGTTCTTAATCATCGCATCTGAACTTCTTTTATTTAATATTGCGTAGTTTTCAATAACAACGGGCATTTGGTCTGCCAGTAAATTCTCTCAAAACAAACATGGCTGGCTGGCCTGGAGTGCAGAGAGAAAGGCAAGAGGGAAAACAGTTTGTTGTTCTTCCTGGAACCAGTGACGTCACTGGTTCGAGGAAGAACAAGAGATTTTGAAGCTGCATCCCAGAGACACAGAGAACATTAAAAAAAATGTTTGGTGTTGGGTTTCACATTATATCCCAAAATCAGATAGATAGAGATAAGGTTAAAAATTGGCAGAGTTGCCCTTTAAATCTTATTGTAATAGCAAAATGGCTTTTAGCAGCTATAGCTGTCACATGATTACCATTGTTAGCATGTCCTCAGAATAAGTTAAATGCGTGCTTAAAATATGTTATTCGTTGAAATTCAATTCTGAGTGTAGTTTCTAGGGGGGATTATTTTGACATAGCAATTATAGAGAAATATAAGTAATACATTTTTGTGTGCCCGCTATTCTTACCTCTTAGCTCCTACACCTCCTGGTTCCATCATCATCACTCAGAGGACAAACTCTTCGCTCCATCTGAGTTGGGCAACTCCTGATTTATTGACAGACGTTCCGAACATCAGCTACCAAATTGCCTACCAGTCGAATGGTAGTGAAGTTGTAACTAAAAACACCGCAGATAATGACACAGAGCTGTCTGGGCTTTTCTCTGGGACTTCCTACAGTATAGCTGTACTAACAGTTGGACCCCAAAATTTAGAGAGCGCAGCTGTTAATACTTCTGCTTTCACCTGTGAGTACAACAAAGAGAAACCAAATAAGTGTCTCGACAGCATGTGAGGACACTGCACTGCATATAACATTACATATATTATTAATGTTGTATATATTACTGAAATCTCTTCTTATTTAATCACATTTTGAGTAACATCTTACATGTTTGTCCTTTTCTAGTGCCCAACCCTGTGTTGAACCTTGTAGCCAGCCCTAGTTCCACCTCCTCAATAAACGTGGGATGGTCATACCCACAGGGAGCCCAGCCATATTACCAATACTTGGTTGAAACCTTTGATAGTATGGGAAAACATATTAACGAAACAGTCAGCAGTAACAGCATCGTGGTACCAGACCTGGAGCCAGGAACTAGATACAGTATCAATGTTACTACGATAGCGGCAACAGGAAGTGAATCAACGGAGGAACAGACATTCAGTTACACAAGTAAGACCTTCCAATAAAACAATAAAATAAGTACATTCTGTACTATCACACTGATTAACAGCCTTCTGAAAAAAACCCTGTAAATGATGAAGAAAATTACAAAAATGTAAAACACCTTCTTTATCGGGTGTCTTTGCTTTAAATAAAACCCTCTGCTAAATTTACTGCAGAGCCCAAAGCCGTGACCAACCTCACAGTGACAGATGTGGACACAACGTTTGTCCAGCTGACGTGGCAGAGACAAAGTGATCACAAGCCTTCCTACAGCTACGTGGTAAAAGTCCGTCAGGGTGCTGTGGTGCTTTACAGTAACACGACTGAAAATGAAACTTTTACCTTCTTTTCTTTGAGCCCTGGAAATTTCTACACTTTCGATGTGGTTACAGTTGTAGCAGGAGTCGAGTCCACATCGGAAAGCACATCAAGTTACACAAGTACGTCAAAGCTTTTAAAACATTTGTTTTTTTAATATATGGTTGTGTTTACATGTATATTAGTATCCTGGTTTTGAGTACATTTGGAATTTGGCATTTACATAAAAATTAAAAGACCTGGTTATTTATATTCCTGTACACATGATCACAACAGTTTGTAATTGTTTACCTGGAGGTGTGTTTTAATTTCACACCAGCCACTGTGAGATGATTCAGAAATGAGGATAAGCTGTTTATGTGCCACAGTAACCTGATTTCTATTAGAGTCCTCCAGGTAGTGTTCCCAGATTTCTCAAAACCAGTGTCAGCCCTTATACATGTTTCTAAAACTCAGACAAGCTGTTCACATGTCTGAAACATATCCCTCACAAATCCTGATCATAACTGGGAAACTAGTGTGCATTTAAAAATGAGCATTGTCATTGGCTTTAAAGACGAATCTACCCAATCAGCAATATCCAAAGGACTACCAAAACTCAGTCATGCACTGATATTTACTTCCAAAGACTCTTTCTTAAAATGGAGGGACTTTTGAAGGACAGATGTTCAAAAAAATAAATCAAAACAAAAGCAGTAGAGTCCAACATCGTAGCTTTCAGCTTCTTGTATGTGTCAAAAACTGCCTGATAAATGCCCGCATAACGTCCACTCAGTTTGTGACAGAGGCTGTCTGTTGAGATAAAGCTCCTCATCAGCATTAGTTTTTTTTGTCCCGTTGACCTCTTATAGGTAGTTTTCTCCATAACGTAACTGAATAATTAGTCCAGCACAGGTGGAAAAATTACAGATTGAGAGTTCATGACTTCTCCTTGCTGTTACTTTAACTCTCAAAAGATTTCTCTAATATGTGAAACCCTCCTGTTGTATTCCATTTGACCATGCGACTTTTGTCCTCCCCAGTCTGGTTTGACAGTTTAGAAAGCAATCCTGTGTTACACCTTTTTAACCAACTCCAGTCCAACTCATTACCACAAATTTTACACTATGTTTTGGAATTTATGGACAATGAGCAGGCAATTCAATGAAAGAATACCATATTTCTGACATAAAAAATATTTGAAAACAGGAGGACAACAGGAGGTTTTAGTTTAGTTAGAATATGCCTAAATCTGAATTGTATTTTGTAGTGACACATAACTGTGTTATAATTATTTTGTTGCAGGCCAACTCTACATATTTAGCAGCAGTTTTTTCACATTTGTATATATGTTTATACATTTTTTTTTTCTAGAGCCTGCAGCAGTCTCTGGCATCACAGTCTTTGGAAGCACAACCAACCTGTCAGTGAGTTGGACAGCTGCTGTTGGGCAGGTGGCCTCTTACGTTGTCTTGCTGCTCAGAGACAACCAGTTGGTGGGAAATACATCAGAACTGAGCAACGATACAGAAAAAACACAGTTTGTGAACCAGAAACCAGGAGTGTTATACTGTGTGGTGGTGGTCACCAAAAGTGGACCTTTTCAGACTTATAGTTCACAAACTTGCAACGCAACTTGTGAGTTGATTCAACATCATGACTTATAAACGTGCGCATGTCAAATGCACAATATAGGTGTAATGCGTGTTTTTTGATTGATATTTATTTTAGACGTATTGTTCTTTGACTCAAACACTAATGACAGAGTATTCCCTCTCACATTCAGTTCCCAACCCCCCTGGTCCAATCATGGTGGAGTCTCAGACTGTGGACTCCATCAGCTTCACTTGGCCCTTTCCAGCAGACATGGACCATCATCAATACAACTTCAGTGTGTCCAGCTTCGAGGGCTCCGTTCTGATTCAAAACAATTCGTTCCTGCTGGACAGTCTCGATTCTGGGACCCAGTACACAATCACTGTTGTTACTGTAGGCGTGTTGAACTATGAGAGCACAGCAGTGACAGCAAACAACTACACAAGTGAGTGTGATGAACACAAACAGACTCACACCAGGGCTTTGAATGTGGATGTTAATAGCTGCACGTCTTAATAGTTTTACAGATAAATGCAATTACTAGTTTATTTATTCATCTATACAGAAATGTGATGTTTAAGCTGTGTTGCCATTTGTTCACTGGTAAGCTGAACATTTTTTTCTGGTTAATAATTATCATTATTACTATTAAAAAAATTCAAATATAGTGACAGTTAAGTTGTAAGGGTGGTGTCTCTGCATTTGTCCCCATCAGTGTATTTTCCAAGTGAGCATAACACAAAAATATAACATTAGTTTCACAAAATTTTAAAAGACAGTAACAGTAACATGTATGATAACACACAGTGTAACAATATACACAAAGTAACAATACATTAGACACACTAACTGGTATCTAGCAGACTGAAATACTTGATGTTTCTAATGTGTATTGTTAATTATTGTACATGTTATTGTTACTGTTTTTTGATATTTTGTGTAAATATTGTTAGATTTTTTTTATGCTCACTTGGAAAAAATATTGATGCACTTTGAGAAATTTTGAAAAAAATAAAAAGAGGGAGGAGACTGATAATTGATCATATGACTCATGTATATAACACACCTGTGAACACTCAGGTAATTTCACTGAGTGAACCCGAAGAAGCCACAGGCGAAACGTGTTGCTGGCTCAATAATAGCTACAGTAAAATCATTCAGTGTGCAATGGTCGGTTTTGTTTACTACTTTATTCTTACTTTTATTAATGACAATAAGTTAAATGCATAAAAGTCAGACAGATACTTTTTAAAGTAATATTGTTTGAATGCTTTACACGCCAGCAGGGTGGGTTAGGTCATTTTAAGGTCATTCAGCATTCAGTGACACATACAGTAATGCAGAATAACGACAACATACTGACTTCCAAATGCTTTTTTGTTGCATCCTCCAGCCTGTGTGGTGAAGCTCAGGCACTTCTCCTACTAGGTTACCGAATATTCCCACATGAAAACTTATCTTTTCCGTATATTCACTGAATTCAACCTGTCTCATTTTCTCAGGACCCCATCCTGTAGCCAATCTGACACAGGCAGGAATCACCACAAATGAAGTGACCTTGGTGTGGGAGCAGCCGGAAAGCAAGCCTGACTACTCATATGTGGTTCAGGTCTCCAACGGCTCCAGTTCTGAATATGAGAGAGTGTTTAACACCACGAGCACGGTCAGAGGACTTCTCTCTGGGAGCAATTACAGCTTCACTGTCATTACACAGGCAGCAGATGGCACTCAGGCAGCTCCTGTGACAGTGTCCTACTTCACACGTATGTATACATAAGACAGTCTCTGCACCTGCAAAGTGGCTAACTTTTTCCCAAACTAAATAGGCAAATCAATCAAAGTAAAAACAGTTAAATAAGCTGAGAGCATCATGACTTAAAGTTTATTCTCTCTGTAGATTTTGCACTGAGGGGAGTGCTGCTTACTTGATAGATTGACAGAACACTTCCTGCAATTAAACACTCTCTGCTCTGTTTGTAGGGCCACATAGTGTTAGTCAGTTGAAGGCTGAAACCTTAAACACAACTGCTGTGAATCTGAATTGGGAGAAACCACTGGAGTACAAGAATGAATATAAGTATCTGATTGAGACTACACGCTGTGGCAACCAAAACAAAACTGTCACAGGAGAAGTTGCACAGATATCAGAGCTCACCCCCGGGACCAACTGCTCCTTCTGTGTTTTTGTCATGGCAGCAGATGGCATCAAAGGGGAAGCACAATGCACCCCTCAGTACACAGGTAAGCCTCTTACCTGTCATCTCTGTGTATTTTGTTCAGTTTGTCAAGGTAGTGGATCAGATTTAATCCTCCCTCCTCTGCATGATTACAGAGCCTGAGACGGTGCAACCCAGTGTCTCCAACCAGGGCTCCAATAGTTCAATCCTGGTGTCATGGACCAAACCTGCAGGGAATGTGGAGAATTATAAGGTCCATCTAAACAGCACATCCACTGATTTCAAAAGGCAAGAGGTGCTGAGTTCTGACCATACCTCCGTGCTGTTTGGGAACCTGTCTGCTGGTATTCTTTACTCTGCCATGGTAACCACATGTAGTGGACCCTTTAATGCATCATCTGGATTCATTACTAATGCAACTTGTAAGTAGTGTTTTATTCAATTTACCTGACCTTCCCTGATTTGCAGGTCGTGTGACATTAGCAGATCACTGGTTTACATGTGTCATGATGCTGATGCTCAAGCCATAATGGCATGATAATCGCAGCGTCTTTGGACAATAAGGGCCCGTGTCCACATGGCGTTTTTTTCGGGCAGAAAAACTCCAGTGGTGAGCTCGGGAGTGCTGGGATGAAGCACTTGTACGCTGAGAGAATAAAACGCTACGTGTGTCTTGTTTCTGTTACAGCAATATCTTGACAACAGCTGCTGTATGATTGACACTGCTTTGTTGCTTTTTACCGTTTTTTATTTGAAATCATTTTTCAGTAGCACTTTCTATGAAACCTGTCTCTATAATGCATTATAACACATTATTAACATATATAACACATTATAACACATTATGAACACACCTCTAATGCATTATATGTGGTTATGGTTAGGGTTAACCCTAACTTATAACCATTATTATAACTTATAACTATGATTATACAGCACTATAGGCATGTTATAACGTATCATAAGTCTGTTCATAATGCATTATAGATGAATGCTTTAAGTGAAGTGTTTGCCATTTTTCTTTTCTTTCTTTGCTTTCCCACTTAATTTGTATGGATGATGAGCTTAATAATAATAATGGCCAATCAGACACGGAGCAAGGAGAGTGTCAACGTTATTGGCCTGATGAAAAAAAGCACAGTTGATGTCACCAGCATTACCTTTTTGAAAAGCTGAGAAATTTTTAGCCGGAAGCATTCAGGGCGGCTGCACAAAAAGGCGGATCACTCGGAAAAATGACACTGGTTGCTGCGCTTTTATTCCGAGCAACCACCTGCAGAAGCACTTCACTTAAAGCGTCCATCTGTAATGCATTATGAACATACTTATGATGCGTTAAAATGTGCTGTGTAATCATAGTCACAAGCAAGCTTAGGGTTAACCCTAACACTAATCGTAACCCTGAACATAACCATGACCACAGATAACGCATTATAAGTGTGTTCATAATGCGTAATAATGTGTTATATGTTCATAATGCACTATAGAGACAGGCATCATAGAAAGTGTTGCCCTGTCTGCCAATGCAGTCTGTCTCTCCTCATTGCGAACAACTGAAAAAAGACACATGCCTCCAGAAAGAAACACCAGTTGGACACAGGACCAAATACAAGAAAAAAACTTCTGACATGCTTTTAGATTAAGCCAGCTGATGATTATTTTCATGTCATTTACCACCGCTTAATGTGGTGCTCTTTAAATTATATAATTTGATGGATGGATGGTCAGTGAAGTTTTTTAGTCAACAAAACACTGCTGGAGTGTCACAGGAAAAAGAAGTTACAGTAGTCTCCCAAGCAACTGAAGTGATGGTGACCAATTTTCAAGTGTAAAAGGAAACATGATAAAACTATAAAATTGCCTGCATGCATGTGAATGCGGCTCCCGCCTCAGGAGTTAAAGGCTGCTGTGAACAGTGGGACTAAAAACATGGCGTCAGTGATGTTTTTCACAACAACTTGGCATGTTGAGGCTTCAGGACACTTTGGTTATGAAGTGGAGTGGAGCAGTATGGAGACATTTTATGAATTATGTATTTTTTTACATTTGAAAATTGGTCACCACTCACTTCAGTTATTTGGGAGATCACTGTAGTGCCTTTTTTCCTGTGAAACTCCAGGAGTGTTTTTTCTGGACTAAAATTACTTCACCTGACCCATCAGCATGAGGGTGAGTAATGATGAATTTTCATTTTTTGGTGATCCCCATACCTTTAATTGCCCTTGAGTGGAGAATTAGCTGCACTGTAAACGCAACTTTCCTAACTTCTAATATTTGCATGATTTGCACGCGGATAGAAATGCACACTCTTGTATTTTCTTTTAACTAAAATTTGGATGGAAACCTGGCTAACGTAAGGAGTGTTGCAAAAAATACATAATGTATTTGATGCAGTTTAATCAGCTTGTTGATGCAAATGAACTGTCGAGAGAGTCTAATGTAAAAAAAACAAAACAAAACAAAAAAACATGTAAAAAATGTCTTTGTAATTCAGCTCATATGGGGCCATAGTTTTTGCTTTTTAGTGGCATAAAACAAAAAAATAAAGACAATTAAAGGAGCTATATTCAAATCGATTCACCGCTAGTGGTAACACCAAAACAGCCCTCCGTGTCAGTCACACCTCCCCTTTCCAGTGGCACTGAAGACTGTCAGTAAGGCCCTCTATCCCATTTTATTGAGTAATTGAATCTTTTTTATTCTGCTCTGCCTAATAAAGTTCATATTCTGCAATTTTCTCCAGTCCCTAATCCTCCTGGGCCGATTGAGATCCTGATGAAAACAACTGAATCCATCAGCATTAGGTGGGGTGAAGCCCCTGCAATGGAAAATGCATTGTTCCAGTACCGGTTGACAAACACACCACCCAATACAGAAGTATATGTCCCTGCCACCAACACCAGTTATACTTTTACCTCCCTGCTTTCTGGGACTTCCTACAATATCTACATAGCAACAGTGGGCGCCATGGGTTTTGAGAGTGAGAGTGTTCAGAGCCCCATGGTCACCACAAGTAAGGGATTTATTTCTCTACCCAACAAATGTGCAAGCATGAGCGTTTTACTGTTGTATCTTAACTTTCCTGTCACATTTACGTCTGTCAATTCTTCATCAAACATCCAGGACCATTCAGTGTGAACAATCTCATGACTACTGCAGAAGAGGAGAGCATCACGATCATGTGGGACAATCCTGAGCAATACAAGGAAAGCTATCGTTTCATTGTGACCTGGCAAAGCGTAGACGGCACCCTCAGAAACAAAACTAAAGACATGACGTATAGTATCACTAACCTGGTTCCTGGCACAAGCTATAACATTAATGTCATCACAGAGACCTCTGATGGAACACAGGGTGACTCAAGAGAGATTTCCAACTGCACAGGTACGGTCGCACCAGATCTGTTTACTCTATATAAACATATTTCAATCAGATGTTTGAAGTAATTTTGTATTTCACTTTGGCTCAAATGTGATAAACAAGCTTATTTGGGAAGACGTTAAAGGCTAAAAGATGTGTTGCATTATGAGTTGAATTCTGACAATTGCGAACTCATAAGGTTTAGTAGCTGTTTACAACTTTTTTATCAATAAAATGATGAATCCTTTGTACAGTTTAGCAAACCAAGATTAATGGCAGCTGGACCCAATTTCCTCTGTAATTGGAAGAAAGATAGTAAAAATGTTTTGGTCAGTACTTGCAAGTTTTAGATGACCTAGGAAGGAATTAAGACATATGAGAAAAAAAAGGTTTTATTCATTTTTTCCTGATTATTTTTTTTTCATGCCACAGATGCAAGCCCAGTGATAAACTTGCAATGTGAAGGTCCAAACAAACCAGACGCAGAAGTCATCCTGTCCTGGACCAGACCCAAAGGCCAACACAGTGGCTTCAACGTCACTGTAAACAATGACAACATCAGCAAACAAACAAAGACGTGCTGTAATTATACTGTGTCCAACCTCCGTCACTATACAGATTACAACCTGAGCGTGGTGACTCAGAGCTGCGGACAGCCCAGCACTCCTGTGTATCATCGCTGCCGCACAGGCATCACAAGTAGGACATTTTGCTTTCTGAACATAAAAACAGATTTGTATTAAATGATTGTAGGATGTAAATACTGATAATATGTCTAAAAATATTGAAATACAAGTTTTCCAACATGTTTGAGAAACGTACAGCAACTTCAAAACTTTTTTATGTATCAATGTTTAAAAGACCTCCATCGATTTCATACACAGACTGTATTTTAAGCAGTTTTCTTAAATGATCTGTAATTGATAATATTTCTGGTACAATACAGCAGGTTGCTTTGAGCTGCTATTTTGACTTAGAATGAATAGTGGACATTATTTCAAAATGTAGATAAACTGTTATATCAGCAGAATACTGAAGGCAGTATAATGAAAGTAAAATTACCATTTTAAGAAAACTACTCAGGCAAAAGTAATGAAGTACCTGATTAATAATTACGCAAATGAAGGGTTACTTTTGTTTTTAAATGTTAATTTTTTAAATTAATTGTTTTTTTAATGAATATTTTAAATTTAAAAAAACAAAACAACGGATCGGTAAAGCTACAAGGAAAGTTAGTCATTAGCATAACATCAAGACTCATGTAACACATGTAAGAAAATCAACATAGTTATTGTTTCCTAGCCAACAGTCAGGGGTGGAAAGAGTACAAAAACAGTAAAAGTACTGTTACTTTGACAAAATTTTACTTAAGTAGAAGTAAAATTACTGGTGTAGAAATGTACTAAAAGTAAGAGTCAAAAATAGCTCATTTAAGGGGCGTCAGGTGGCTCAGGTGGTAGAGCAGGCGCCCCATATACAGAGGCTGTGTCCTCACCATAGCAGCCGCAGGTTCGATTCCCCGTGTGGCCAATTGCTGTATGTCACTCCCCCTCTCTCCCCCTGTTTCCTGTCTACTCTTCAGCTGTCCTATCCAAGAAATAAAGGCCCCAAAAAAATCCTTAGAAAAAAAATAACTCATTTAAAATGTACACAGAGTAAAAGTTACTTAGTCACTTTATTGGGGTTTGCAGGTGCTTGTAATATTATCTTTCCATCTCCGTTCCGCTCCGTGTCTGCACACAAATGCCCCTTTGCTGTCTGGGTGTGTGTGACTGACTGTTGTTCGCCTTCTGGAGCTGCAGTCAGTCAACCAGAGCCAATCAGATGGGCAGATACTGGCACGCAGACACAGCACCAGTTCGTAGAAAACTTGGAGAAACTTATTGTTTCAGCTTTTGTTGCTCAGTAACGGATGTGATTTAAAATGTAGTGAAGTACAATACTTCAAACAAAACCTACTTAAGTGAAAGTAAAATTACAGATTTTAAAAACTGCTTAAAAAAAGTGCAAGTACACAGAAAAACTGCTAGGAACGCGAGTAAGTGCAATTCGTTACTTTCCACCTCTGCAAAGAGTAGAATGTCAAAAGACAGTTCTAGTTTTATTTGTAATTTCCTAATAATACAGAACCAATATGGTGGAAGGTCAAATATGTGAACGAAAAAGGGAACACAGAGGGCTCAAGTTCCAGGCTCTTGCACCGATAGCTGTGAAAATGTCCTCTGTCCTGTAAATTTCCGAGTTTACAACTCAGTATTTTCAGAAAAAAACTCCAACATTCTATAACATTATAAAGTCACAAATTTGCAAGAAAAAAGCTCAAGTTAAAGTTTGTGGGAGAAGACTGTTTCTATCAAGGAAAGAAACACGTCCACACAACCTTGTTTTGGATTATGCCTGCAGTAGAAGATCTAAACAGACTGTACTTAATTAGTTGGAGTTAACAATAAAGAAATGGACTACCTGTTATTTTAGCCCAAAATCATCATCATCAGCATCCAGACTTTGAAGAGACATAGCCTTAAACTGTGCCTGTTTTGAAGAAAACACCATACTGACTTGGATGAGGTTATTGCCTTTGTTCATCAAGACCTACAACACAGTGGACAGATGCAGGGTTATGGCTGATTAGGCTACATGTAATGTGCTTCATTTGTAAATCATTAGATCCATATCAGCAGAAGAACACATGAAAACAGCTGTTTATGGCCTGCACTGCTCTCTCTCTCCCTCTCTCTCTCTCTCTCTGTCTCTCCATCTTTCTCCCTCTCTCGCTTTCTCTCTCTCTCTGTCTCTCTCCGTCTTTCTCTCTCTCTGTCTCTCTCTCCATCTTTCTCTCTCTCACTTTCTCTCTCTCTCTCTCCGTCTTTCTCTCTCTCTGTCTCTCTCCGTCTCTCTCTCTCTCTCTCTCTCTCTGTCTTTCTCTCTCTCTCTCCGTCTTTCTCTCTCTCGCTTTCTCTCTCTCTCTGTCTTTCTCTCTCTCTCTCTCTCTGTCTCTCTCTCTCTCTCTCCATCTTTCTCTCTCTCTCTGTCTTTCTCTCTCTCTCTCTCTCTCTCTCTGTCTCTCTCTCTCTCTCTCCATCTTTCTCCCTCTCTCTCTCTCTCTGTCAATCAATCAATCAATTCAATTGCTTTATTGGCATGAACAAAGTTAAGTTGTTGCCAAAGCATATCACAGAAACAG
>JAPQLA010000022.1:8515699-8527019 GCA_029822935.1 Naso vlamingii
GAGTTATTCCGACACTGTGCTTGGACATGTTGTGATCTGGCTCTGCAGATCAGTGGAAAAATGCATTGATTGACGCCTTGTTTGTGCTCAAACACTGAACAGGCCTGACATCTGTTCAATTAAGCACATTAAAATGATTTTTTTTTTGCACACTCTGCTCACCCTATTAGTGCCGTTTTTCTTGACAATCCCTTCAAAAATGGAACCAGAGCTGTCAGCTAGCTCTCTAATTTGCTCACATACCAACATACAGCATTAGTTTTATTTATTTCCATCCAGCTTTTTTATTTTGACTCAACCGTCTTATCTCATTTGATGTTCTTGATGTTTATAAATATACAGGTTCTTTGGGTTATTTTTTTGTTTTACGTCAGTAAACTGATAGATATGCTAGATGTTTCATAGGGTCCTTGGAGAAAAAAAAAGTTTACAAAGCAAGTCAGCAACTCACTGCAAGTCACAAATAAACAGAATCCAAAATAAAGTGACAGTTCTCACTTTCATTTGCATATTCATCACTTCCTGCTCTTAATGGAGGTGGTATAACCCCGCAGGGCACAGTGAATGTAGTCAGAAGGCTTTTAATGAAAATAACACTCTTAATTCTTATTCTTAGCAAACACAAAAAATCTGCCAGAGTCTCCACAAGATTTGTTGAGGTCCATTATTTAGCTAACTAATGAGTCAGCTCCTAGTTGATCTAAATGTTTATGGCGGGATTTGACACCAACCTGCTAATCAGAGGTCAAACAAAAGGAGAAATCATCTCGATGCTCTAAAATGAAGCACATGAGGGATGTTTGCTGTGTTAATTACTACAGTGCACTGCTATGATTTTGTGTCCTTTGCTAGAGTCAACTGAAAAAAAGCTGGTAACCGTGTTATAAAGCTTTGTGATGTGTGTGATAAGTTCAGTCTGTCTTGCAATGGTGTCGTCTCGAGTCACATGACTTGGACTGGAGTTGTGTCAGAAATTTGATGATTTTAGACTTGACTTGACAATATGATGAATGACTTGCAACATGACTTGGACATAAACACCAATGACACGTGACTTCACTTGGACTCGAGCTTTTTGACTTGAAAATACTTGAGATGTAAATGCATGTTATTTAAAACGTGTGCCATGAAACAATATAATTTCCTTCATATCCTGAATCAACTGATGTTAACAGCAAACACACTTTTCCCCCAAGAATCCACTTTGTCAGCCATCAGGAAGTGGGTTACATTGTTCTCGTGTCTTAAAGTTATTTTAAGAAGTAAATAAACATTTTTGAAAGCATTCATGATTGGTGTAAATTTGATAGATTAGAAGAGTGCTAATGACTTGATCAGGACTCAGAATTCACAGTTAAGGACTTTGGATGTGACTCAAGACTTGCCTGACTTAACGAAGGACTTGACTCGGGACTTCAGAGATAAGACTTGAGACTCACTTGTGACTTGCAAAACAATGACTTTGTCCCACCTCTGCTATCATGTGTATCAAAAGTCATATGCCCGGCTGCCGAGAGGACATAAGTCCGACACCAATTCCCAAGTCCTAGGGAACTATCCCATAATTTCTGTGCAGTTGCTTCTATGTTGTTTCCAGTGAGTCCATAGAAATTGTACTTGTAGATAACACATTTGTTCATGGGAGTGATGCATCAGTATTAGTCAATGAGTTAAAACCACAACTGCTAAAATTTTCTACGATTTTTTTTAAAGCAGAGGTGGGCAACTTCTGGAAATCAAGCTAGCTGTAGCATAAGACCCCTAAACGGCAACTCTGCTGCACCGTCCCCTTCCTGTTTTTGCTCCAGCTAACATTTTATTGGGTTTGTTGTCCCTCTCTCTTTTAAGTCCAGTTTGCACCAAAGATTCACAACAAATTATGGGGAAAGTTGCAGCAGGCCGGCTGACGGTGTGGCCTGCAGACACTGTTGATGGCAGAAGCCAGTTTTAGAATGCAAGGCACGTCACTTGTTTCAACAGCCAGTCGGCTTGTAGCGATGTCAATAAGAACATGTGCTCTCTGAAATGACCGGGATTGGCCGAAATACCCCAAAGATGGTCTGAATATGGATCGTACAGAGCCAAGGAGAAGTGCAGAAGTCTAGTGTTCTTAAAGACCACCTGAATTACAACATGCTAAAGGGTTTTTATGGACTTTTTGTGAGATGTCACCAAAGAGAAACTACTTACCCCAAAATCTTTTGGTTTCTAGTTTTTAGCTGTTACACAGCTTCTCATTTAAAGCAATATATATTAATGTTTTTATAGCAAGAGGTGTTATGTCCCTGCAGTTTGCCATAACGGTGGAAAAATGTTGCATAAACATGCCAGTTTATAGGAAGAACTGCCCTAGTTGTGGGTGTGTTTTTTTAGAGATGTTTACAGTTTTATGGCCTGTGCTGCAAAACTTTCTGTCTCCGTAGCAGCAGGGCTATGTGCAAATGCATAGCCCAGAAGTGAGAATAATGCTGTGCCCACACAGATCCGGGATGTACTACAATGTTATATAATTTATGTACCATTGAGTGAAGTGTTTTTAAAACTCCAATTACAACAATTCTGCTGATGAAGACTGTGAGATGTGGATGAAAGCTGCAGAAAAGCTCGTGTTTTTAGTGGACTTCTGTGGAAGCAAATGGATTTTCCATCAAGCCAATTAGTATGTTATTACTAAACCATCCATTGCAGCAAAGTGTTTTAATTATTGTTTATATATTTATGTAACAGGTAGACCGACAAATGCAAAGACACATTTACTGAGAGTTTAGATTTAGGCTAACATGAGGGGCAAACAGAAATGGGCTTCTCTCTGTTGGCTGACTAGGTTTCATGCCAATGCAAAGCAGAACTACCCCCCTTGTTTGCTTCTTGTGTAGTTGATATGTCTCATCCTTGAACACCCCCCCCCGTGCGCCCCTTTCGTTTCCAAGCTATAATCACAGATGTCGATCAATGGATCTGTTGTTGCTTTTATATTTGCAGCATGACTTGCCCCTGCTGTCACGGGGGGATACGGAAAGGAACACCCATGAATAATTTACGCCAAGCAGGAATATGTAAATGGGTAAACAGTCACAAGAAACAAAATGCTAGCAATTGGTTCAGCTTGCACAGAATTAATTACACGGTGGAGGCCTGTGTGTTCTCCTTATTGGTGTTTTCTGTCCTTCCTGACTGATTCAGGGTCAGCAGGCTGTGGGAATTTGCAAGGGAATTTTTACTCACTTTTTTAAATGAGTAAGCGGGTGGCTGATGTGGGAGTAGAGTTCATGCATTCGTTTGCTCACGTTTCATGTAATTCTGTTTACTTAGCAGGAGAACACACATTGTTGAACCATTACATTTGTATCCTGCACCTCAAAAAGTCTGTAATTGCAAAGTATTGCTGTAATTGCGCTGCTCTCTAGAGGGATCTTGACTAGGCAGTTCCCCCTCCAGTACCCGTAAGTGGATTCTTGTGTAATGAGGTTTCTGTGCATTATTATTTCATTGAAGCACTGTGAAACATCCGCGTGGCAGAGTGCTGTAATAGAATTAATCTCTCGAAAGACTCTGTTTGAACTCAGTTGTGTTGGCTGCTGTCACAGGTGGCTAGTTGACAGAGAGAGCTGAAAAAAAATGTTCATAGTGCCGAGTTGTCACCAGCACCCAGTGGATGATGTGCTGAAGCAACTGTCAGGAGGGAGGGCAGAGGAGGGGGAGATAGGACGTGACAGAATGGCCCCATTTGAGGTTGTCACCGGGTCCCAGGAGTGAAGACGCCGACCCCAGACGAGACCCAGCTGGCTCTCTGGTCGGCTCGTATAAGTCGCCTGATCATAAATAGCCAGCGCTGCAGTGCTGGATGAAGGCGGTTTGTCAACAGGCCAGGCCTCAGCCAAGGCACTTACTCTCCGACGAGAGGGAATTTTTCACTGTACAGTGATAAGACAAGGCTATTATTGTTACTGTCCTCCTCTCCCACCTTCCCTTTCCTTCCCCTCCTCCTTGTATGTAACACCTAACCTTTTCCTTTTCTTATAAGCTTCCCCCGCTCCCTTGTTCCCCCTTCCTCTGTCCTCCTTTCCCTCCTCCTTTCTTCTTTCATCTTTTATTCCTATGTTGTAACCCCTCACCACCATTACCGCTGCAATTTTTCTCTCCTTCAAGGCCCCTTTTCTTCGTCCAGCTCCTTTTTTTCCTCAGCACACAGGCGATATTAGCAGAAAAGTAATGGCTCCTTGGGACGATAATAATCATATACACTGTCGAGGATAATGACCACATCAGGAATCTACACAAAAACTGTATTCGGGCATTAATCGCTGCCGACCCATCAGATGGCTGCAGACAGTGAGTGAGTGAGTGAGAGATAAGGAGAAGAGGAAAGTAGACAAAAAGGGGAAGAGATCTTGAATTTATTAAAGGATCAGTCTCGAGTGTGTTGAGGTTTTTGAAATGCTTTTCATCTCAATCATGTAGATAAACTAAGTTTTTTTCTCTCTTCCTTTCTCTGTTCTTTTTCTGACACCTCTGTCTCCACCTCTTGTTGCTTCCCCCTAAAAAAAAGTAACTTTTTTCATGATGTCTGGCTCACATAACTTGATGCTACGAGACTCGAAGCCTGGGACTCACTAGACTCTCAAGTTTATCTGGTGGACGTTTTTTCAGTGCAGGCCTGGTGCAGCCTCTTCTTTCATTGTCTCCCAGCGCAGCAGCTGAGCTGTCAGGAATGCAGAAGATGGATGAATTATCACAGAAAGGTCTCCTCCAGCGCTTTCACCTCATTTCGATGCTCTGTTTGGCTCTGACTCTTGCTAACATCGTGACAGCGAGTTAGGCTAGCACCAAGGCCTCTCTGCCTCTGTTTCTTTGTTTACAAATGTATGCTAATGAGTGTGAGGGCTCAGGAAGCAGGCAACCCCTGCATGCTCACTCTAATTCCTTCCCTGGTGACACATCAGCTGTGACAGTTGTGATTCTGCAGCGACTCAGAGCTGCCTCCTTATCTCCTCCACTCTGATTGGAGCAGCTGCCTCTGGGTGTCATTGGCAACTGAGGGGATTGCCTAGTGGTGTATGTGTGTGTGTGTGTGTGTGTGTGTGTGTGTGTGTGTGTGTGTGCATACAGGATGTACACCTGCTCGCAAGGGCATAATTACCCTGTAGCACCTGAACTCAGGACACTTTAAGCCTAAATGTGACAATATGCACATACAATAGACGAACACAGAGGTATTGAAAGATAGTTTATGTTGCTTGCATTCACTGTAAAACCACATACGGCAGGACAATGTGGGCGTGTTTTCCTGGATTAAGTCTTGTCAGTGTCGTTCATCTCTCTGTGAGTGGCTGCCTTGTCTTCCGCTTCTCTGTCTCACTCTCCGCTCTCCAGTTTCATCCTGTGCCTCTTGTTTTGATATGTTGTGTCACAAACACGATGGAAATGTTTCCCTTTTGCACTCCCGTTTCCATGGCAACCCCAGAGTAGGGCCGAAGCAGACCTTGGAGGCCTCTATAGACAGCCACAGCAGTTCACAGAGGCCTTGGGCGCTAAGCTGCAGGAGGAGATGGGCAGAGGCAGCCAGCCATTTAGAAGTGTGCAGGGCTGGTGGACTGGTAGGTTGTGCAGGGATCTGACTGTTTTTTTCAGCCACGGCCTTTGGCCAAATGCACACTAGGTGGAAAATTAACAGGCGTACATCAGCTTTTCATTTTTTATTTTTTTATTTTTAATGATTTGTCTAAAATGACCTGTGCTGCCAGCTAACTAGCCTGTAGGAAGATCTATCTCATGTTTGAACAAGAATTGTAGTGAAGCCAAGAAATACCAAGAAAATCAAAATTGATCAAGGATGGGAATACTATCAGATGGCAAAAGAACACTTTTACTGCAGATAGATTAGAAATGTGCACATGGCAAAACCTCATAGAGAGAAGCAGCCTGCAACAGCCTTTTTGATTCGGGATATTATATATTAAATTGGTTACCTAATGGCACTCTTTGCTTTTCCACACCTTGGTAAGTTGTGAAAAACATCAAGAACCAAGAACTAAGGCCAAAGACTCTGTCTGTCACATTTGTACACATACCACAGGGTCCAACGTTAAGGTTTTTCCCTGCCCTGCCCAAGTGATACCATTGTGTCTATCGCATATATATTTGTTAATACATGCAGTAAGAGGGATGAAGCAGCAGACCTCTGTGGGCCTGTTTTCTTTTTGTCTTTAATTTTTATAGTTTAGACCTTATTCTAGACTACACAATGTGTGGGGTAATTCTGAGTGCATTTCCAAATGTTTCTAAATAAACTTAATAATATCTCATCATTGGAAACAAATCTAAAATGTCAGTAAATTAAATCATATTCCTGACATCAAAATACTGAGTGAAGTTTAGTAAGAATGAACATCAGTCAGAATCCCATTCCTCCTCCTCCTCCTGTCCTCCTGCTGTGAGCCTGCCTGCAGGTAATGTTATTGCTTCTAACGTTAGAGAGAGAAGAGGGGTTGGTTGTGTGAGCCAGCAAGTAAGAATTAGCTGTTAGCTGCTAAGCTAGCGTGCTGTGCTTGTGACTGTGGACAGACAAAGTTTTGTTTTTTTGCAAGTGGTTTTATTGCACTTACTTACAATAACTAGTAGGGTGATGAATCGGTTTGCCGATATCATTGGCCAACATTGGCCTATTGCAGATATATCGGTATATGTTCTCCAATAAGTGCCAATATTAAAACTGTTTTTTAAGGCTGGAAAAAAATGCTAAGACTAGTAATTAAAAATGGTGTAATCACATAGTTTGTCCAGCAGAGGGGGGTTCATTATTTAATTGAAAAAAGGTGAAGTGTTTACAGTTCAGTGCACTGATGTTTGGAATAAAGTGTGTTGCATATCCCGTCTTCATGACACACTTTGTCTCACATATTTGATAACTGCATTCAAAATATTATATGTATAGAATATTGGCCGATATATCGAATATCGGAATTTTCTTACTCCCTAATATCGATATCGGCATCGGCCCCAAAAATCCCATATTGGTCGAGTCCTACAAGCGTGGCGCTAGTTCACGTCAACTTGGGTAATCAGGTTATCTTTCACTGCACTGCTTGCACGCTTGTTTGTGAAGCTCTGACACACACACACACACAGAGCGGGGTAGATAAACAGACTAGACGGAGCTGGGGGAAAATATGTGTTTTTTAAAAAAATTGATCCGCAGAGATCTTCTCTCAAAAATAATCAGACCTGATTAAAACGGTAAAAACACAATAATGCAGTTTCACGTTAAAAATAAGCATTTCTATGACAGACACAGGACATCAGGAGGGAAAGAGTAATGTAGCGGGCTGGAAATTCTCGAGTGTCCGGGCGTTTGACGTTTGCTTGAGCGGACATGTCAAGACAGGTTTAGCTTGCCCGTTGTATGTGTTCACTCACCCCGGGCAACTGGGAAACCGTTAATGTTGGACACTAATACCATGGTAGATGTTAAGAACACAAGCAGCTTTTCACTCACTGTCTTGTATTCTGCAGCGTACCTCAAAGGGATCCGTGTTGTTGCAAATTTAAGAACTCATCTTCTGTGAAATGCAAATGTATAATTGATTCTCCTCTGTAGATTTGGTTTAAAACGATCCCCGCTAAGTATCACTGTGTGTGTGTGTGTGGTTGTAGCATGACAATGCAATAAGGTCTTTCCATTTTCTTTCAGGCTGTCTATTAATCTTTGAGTACACTGAGCCCCAGGGCTCTAATTTTACGTTTGACTCTTTGCAAGGCATTTTGTTTTTAGTTATTTGAATTTTCCTAAGTGGCAGCTTTTGTGAGCTATTAGCGGAGTGCAAAACATTCCGGAAACTGAGAGGAGAGGGTAGAAGAGACGGAGAAAGAGTGGGAACTCTTTGCCTCTGACCCATCATACAGCAGATTAAGCATCCCTGCAATCTGCGAACAAGCACAATTTCTCCCTTACTACACACTCTTTCCATCGTATGTCCCATCAAGTTCTCTTGATCTCTCTCTCCTTCTCTCACTCCTCTTTGTCACAGTCCCATTGTCTCTGTTTATCTCATCTATTAAGCATTGTTATGCCACTTGTCTAAATGCACTCCGCTCTCCTCAGAAGGCAGCGTTGTTTGAGCCCAACTAAAGGCCAGGAAGTGCAGTACTCAGAGCCAGGGCCTATTCATCAGTTTCACAGCAGCCCTCCACTCTGCTTCATTACTGACTAGCTAATGGCATAGATCAGTGCAGTTTATTTGCTATAATTAGCTAGCTCCGTTTGGCCGGCACAGTCCCAGTGAAGCCTGCTATGCTTACGCTGCCCCCTGCTATGCCACCCTGAGCATATATGTATGCATGTGCATAAATGTTTGACTGTTGAGCCGAAAAATGTCATTAAGAAACTGTACTGGCCCATCAGTTTTACATCCTCCATTGCCTTGTGTCAGCCTCATCTTGTAACGTCATGCCTGACTGCAGAGCAAAAAGCCATGAGGCTTGTAAAACTTTATAAGCTCTGCAAGTAGTAGAGTGGATTGAACATGCATTTTATAGAGGGGTAGATAGGGACAGAAAGGAAATGAGTCGAGTGACTTAGTCCATAAGTAAATGGCCAACTGAGTAATGAGTGATGAATGAGTGAGCATTATGGCTCCCGCTCTCGCCTTGTTGTTCCATCCCCTTCCTTACTTCTCTCTCAGACTCTCGTCCTTGCATCCCACTCAACTTCTTCCACTTTCCCCCCTTGACTTCCAATTTAATCTCCTTCCCCGTACCCTCTTGCTTTCTCTACCCTTGCACCCCGTCCCCCTCTCACTTCATCTCCCCGTCCTTCACCCAATCTCGTGTTCTTAAAAGCTGCAGCCTCTTGTTTCACTGTCCCATGCAATTTTAATCCCGTTTCCCCAATAGAGGGAGAGGAGGCGAGGGGTGTACTTGTCGTTCTTCCATGAATGCTGGTGTGAGCTCAAGGGGAGCACTGGTTATGTCATCGGGATGGAGTCCTGTTGTATTTGCTGAGTGGAAGAGATCGACCCCGTCAATAATTTACACAGATCATGCTGTTACTGCGCGCTTGTCCACTCTTCCCATAACTCTCTTGTCTGTTTATCTTTCCAAAAATCTTTTTTGTGTCTACGTTAGATACATATCATTTCTGTCAATTTTTAGTGCCTGTCCATTATTTCCACTCATGCTTCTTGCGCGCACTGAATACTTTATTAGGTTAACTTGCTCACTGAAGCAAAACAGCCAGTGTGACGCCATGTAGACAAGGTCAGAAGGTTCGTTTGCTGTTAAACCACACTTTAGTATGGGCATGACGGATAAGCGAAGCAACTTTGATTGGTTGTTGCAGTGCCAGAGGTTGTTGTCCCTGCATTTCAGAAACAGCCGCCCTCCTGGGATTTTTTTAGTGTGATAAAATGAGCGAAAACGTGCCGCTGGCTGCACTTAAGCAAGCAGAAACACCTTGGCAGTGAGGAAGGTCAGGGGCATATGGCTGACAGGAGGGCCACAAGTAAGCAACGGCTCAGTACGGCAGGGCTTGACTTAATTTAGTTCCTCAAATATTGAAGCCACAGCAGAAGACCATGCTCACAGTCTAAGGTGAGAAAAAAATGGTCATATAACCATCAAACTTTATCACCTAACTTCACCCAGTCATCCATCAGTTCTGCCTTGTGTCAAAGAAACAGGCAAGTGGAAACTGTGTGGGAGTATTTTCTTGCACAAATGAGGCCCAGTGGATGTTGAGCTTCATTTCAATTCATTTAAAATCTACTAAAGCATTGTTGCTGACCGGTAACACTTTCTCAGATGGCTCCCCCCAGCAAGGATCCTGACACAACCAGCCTCTTTATAATCTCGAAAAGTGTTTACAGAAATTATGACGAGCCAGCACATTTTCTGGGACTCAGTCCAATTAAACATCTTTGGGCTGAGATGGAATATAAGGATGAGTAAAAAAAAACATTGCTTAAAAAATCTGTTGATAGTGCAGGATGCTATTGAGTCAGCATGGATCAAAATAAATAAGGGATGTTTCCAGCAGATCTGAAATATATCAGAGACCTGCTGTAGTTGCTTTAAATGATCATTTGGTTAGTTTATAGACAGCTCCAAATGATTAAAAGTAAGCATTTGTGAACCTCTAAAACGTGAGGATCTTCTCTGCTTTTATTTGAAGTTACTGGCTTCTAGCTCTAGCTGGCTGCTAGCTCTGTCCAGCAGCTTTGAGTTGATATTTTTTAGCTTAAGAAGACATATTGTACTCATTTTCAGGTCTTGGATTTTGATTTTGGATTCCTATAGAGCAGCAAGACACATCTGTCTGAACAGTAAAATCTGTTGATCTTCAAAAAACAGTCTGTGTCAGTTCCTGCCCCCCATTTTCCCTCATGTGCGCCTCCACACTCCGCTGTACTCACAACTCCATTATGGACAAAGCAATGAGGGAGCAGCGGTCCTTTAGCAGCAGTTTAGCAGTTAACCCAGCTCATGTGTTCATTGAGAAAGTAAATAAATCCACACAGAATTAATCCACAAGAAACAGGAACGCTATCAACTTTGACCACTGCTTGCCTCTTTAGAAAAGCTAAATAAAGTTAACTGTACCTCATTCTACAACCCCCCAAAAAACCCCAAAAACAAAACAAAACAAATTTATCTGAGCCATCACAAACAAAGTGCTGACAGTAATCCTTGAAGCAGAGAGCAGAGCACAGGTGTCTGCGCAGAGCGGGGGAGGGGGCAGGCAAAGCGCTGTGTGTACAGAGCTGGCCTGCCCATATGAGGAAGTCCAGCACGCATAAAGGTCACTGCAAAAACACTGAATGAAAGAAAAAAAAACAAAACATGAAACACATCATGCAGAACCAACCGAAACAGCCCGCAGGACTCACTTTCAAAAGCATGTACCTCACTATGTGACGCTTTGGCATCATTTAACTCGAGTATGCAACATTGAAACAACAGTTAAAGATCAGAAAAGACAGAAAAGTATAATATCTTTGAAAATAAAAAAAGACTTGCAGACTCAAAGTTTAAAATACATGGTTATTACAGCCCTAGATATGTGCGCTGTAAATGTTAACCACAAAAAAAAACAAACAAACAAAAAACATAGACATATCAGTGTGTATATGTGAAGCATACAGTGCACTCAGTATGTATTTTTTTTCCTGCTTGTGCTGCCTGTCCTCCATTAACGTTGAGCATTAAGCGTGCTTGACTGCGCCTGTTCAAAGGAGACCATGCAGGAGCCGTTCTTGAGATAACACTGGCAAATGAATTGTGATAATGACCGTTGGCGTTGTTCCGCAGCCACTTTTAAGTTGCT
>JAPQLA010000022.1:8575314-8586130 GCA_029822935.1 Naso vlamingii
TATAGATTAAGGGTTCAGTTTCAGTGATACTTTTGATATCACTGTCATCAATGTGTCATCTCTGGCCACTGCCGGAGGCATTCTGGACATCAGATTTCAGGAACATTTTTACACCTAGGAATCTCATTTTATGAGGCCGTGCCCTATCTGATTATACTGTGAATTTGCTTACCAGGGATCATACATCTACTTCCAGTAACGCACACTTTGATCATGTTTTTCCCCTTCAGGTGATTTCCAGTTCTCGGTGTCGTCTGATGATAACTCAGAGTTCTGGCTGAGTCCTGATGAGAACCCTCTCAACGCCAGACTGCTGGTCTATGTAGGACAGGTAAGCACTGAGCTGTGCTGCACTCTTGTATAATATCTGAACCTCAGAAAGAGTCACTGCATTGGAAACTCAGTGAAATTCACTTAGTACACGTTTCCAAGCCTATGAATACAGTCCCTTATTTTAACTTATATTGCTTAGCAACAAGCTCTTCCAGCAGAGGGATACTGGATCACCTGAGGTCTGAACAGTTTTCACCTCCTCATTGTCATGACTCAAAAAACATTTCCACTGTGCAATATGTGCAGGGAAGCCAAACCATTATCTTTCAACTATACAGTGACATTATTAGCTGAAATGATTCTCAGGGTGAGGGTGACTCATAGCCAAGGGTGGATAAAGTGGCCAAAAAGTAAGAGTATTGTTACTTTAGAAAAATATGACTCAACTAGAAGTAAAAAATAGTCATCCAAATAATTACTCGAGTAAGAGTAAGAAAGTATTTAGTGAAAAATGTACTCAAGTACTGAATAACTGAGTATCTTCTGAGTTATTGTTTCAATGATCAGAGTATGAAAGTAATCCCACAGACAAAATATAAAATAACAATGTGCAAATTCAGATATTGCCAAACAATATCCCTTTAAATAAAACAATGATAAATGAAGTCTTTACAAAAAACATGAATTATGGCAAATTCACCAAGAAACACTGTGTGGGACAGTTTATTGGATAGTCAGTCCTCGAACTTTGGTAGTCTGTAATTCAATCACAGTTTGAATGTGAGGCCAGGGGTGTTTTGCCTCAGTAGTCTCGGTGTCGCTGTGTGTGTAACCGTCAGTTACCAGTGCTCAGTTCAGACTATAAGTCCCAGACTGCAAATCAGCGCACGCTTCTGTGAACGAAGGTCGGCATGTGTGAACTGTTCAAAGACACAATCTTGAGCTCTTCAACAGTGTGACAGAGGGTCGCATTATGTCTAGCATGCCAAATATCTGGCCCAGTCACAGATGTGCAGGTGCCAAGGCTGGACTGGCCATCAGGAGCACCGGGAGTTTTCCCGTCGGCCTGAGCTGTTAAATGGTCCACAGGCAGGAACTTAAAAAACCCCCAATGTTTACCTGACGGACACAACTAGCATCAAAATTCACACACCAGCACATGCAGTATCAACATCAGCTCATGTACCACACGTATCAAAATAAAGAGAAATAAACGGCAGTGCTAGGTCTAGTGGTTTATTTATAGGCTTCTAAACTGCTGGGAAACTATCAGAAAATAACGTTTTATTTCTCAGATTCATCTGCTGTCTTGTTGCCACCGCTCCCTTTCTTTTCATGCTTGTTTGACCAGTGCTGCTCTCTCTCTCTCTCTCTCTGTCTCTCTCTGTCTCTCTCTCTTTGACAATGACAGCAATGCTCATAAGTGCTGACTTTTCACATGGTAGGCTAAAACATTGACTTTCATTTTCCTATTTTATTTAACCTTTATTTAACCACATTAGTCATCTGAGAACCAGTTCTCATTTACAATTATGGCCTGGCCAAGAGACACAGGAGGCAAGACAATGTAAAACAGCATTGTACTGGAGCTGTGTTTTATGATGCCATTGGTGGAAGTCTCTCTATCTAAAAAAAAAAACAAAAAAACAAACAAACAAAAAAAAGAGGGTAAATATAAAAGTAATGAGTGGAACCCAGCTCAATGGAATGAAGTAAAGAAGCATTTCTTCTCAAAAAAATATACTCAAGTAAAAGTAAAAAATATGTTACATCAAAACTACTGTTGTAAGTAAAATTTATTAAAAAAGTTACTGAAGTAAATGTAACGGAGTAAATGTAACATGTTACTTCCTACCATTAAAGAAGAAATTTAGTTGTTATTGGATTGCAAGGGTCAAGAGCTCAAATATTGCTATTATCTGACTCTAATCTGACATCCACACTGAGACAGTTTACGTTTGTGTGGACATTGACCCTGACCAGTCAACAGTATAAGCCTTCTATTGTGTCGGTGCTCCACCTTACAGTAACAGGAGGGACACAGAGACGATGGACAGTGCTCGTCCTTAGTAATCACCCACTCACCTCACGTCAACATCCTAACACTCGGGATATTACTCACCTCCAACACACTACTCAGAATACAGGAGTCTTAAATCCTACTGTGAAAAATCGTCTCCTTTTTCCATCTATCCTTGAAGTACCCTCTGCCCGCAATCGAATAAATGTCAAGCTGTGCTGCTACTGCTTTCACTAATAAAGTTTTCTCGGTGAAACCCTGTTAAATTTTTAAGAAGGAAAAGACGCATGAGGTTGCACAGTGTTTGAACTGTGCCATATGAGTGCTCTGGGCAAATGTGTGTCCAGAGCAAAGGTCCAGCCATCGGGGCCATCTGTATTCCAACAGGATGTGAGATGCCACCAGGTTCCATGGGAGCTGAGATTAATTAGCTGGCAGCGAATATTGATGTGACATTTAGCAGTGGAGAAATATCATCTAGCTGATGGCAGGGGAGCAGTGCTGTGGCCAGGGATCATTCGTTCTGCCACTGGCTGACAGACAGGCACCGCTGCCTCCCCTGTCTTCAGAGACACATTTTGTTTTATAGATAAAAATCTAACACACCGCTTCATCCCTCATTAAGTGGCCCATCTGTCTGCACAGGTTTAAGGGGAGAAAAGTCCAACATTGAAACAAAGATTTTTCTCTTATCGTCTTGGAGAGATTTTTTGTTAAGAGGCCCCAAGATGTTGTTTACATTGCAGTCCATACTTGGGTCAATGCACATCACTGATATACTGCCTTAAGGAGGTAATGCAGTGCTTTGCTAAACTTAAAAGAAGGCTTTCTGCCAAGCCTGCTTTAAGACCTTAAGCTCTAAGAGGTCTCAAGATTTGCTACCCACTTTTTATGTTTCTTCTCCTAATAACTCATAGCTAAAGAAAGTAGGAAGAGACATACAGGAAAGGGCATCTGCTGGAATCTGACCTGGGCCTCTGTGGTAACAACTCAGCCTTATATGTGAGACCTACACTTAACCCAGTTAACTATGAGGATGCGCAACCTAAATCTCAGTTGAATTTTACCTTGTCAAGATGTCCATGTAATTATTGTCTATATGCTACAAGATTTATATCAGGAGCAAAATAAGCTAGTCTGCATGACTAAGCATTGAGCTTTTGAACTGCAGTGGACAATCACTGTTAAGGTGCCTGGGTTTCATTAGTCACACACCTGAAACAATAGTTGCCTCAACTGTGAGGTGTGGCTTTCATATCAGGAAAGCATAGATAAGCTGAGGCCTCATATTACTTATTACCAAAAGAAATATGTAAAATACACAACCATTCTGATTCCTCGACTTGTAGGCACCCTGTACAATTCACTCTTCATCTTCTCCTGAGACAGTTTCCAGTTCAAATATACGAAGCTGAATTACTTATATGTTACCATTATGTAGCAAAAAGTAGCTAGCAAAACCATAAATAAGTAGAAGTTAAGTGTTTGATAAGCAGAGGTGAAAGTGCGGTAGCATGCTCAAGTTGCAGGCGAGTGGCAGAGAGGTAGATGGAGAGAGAGGCAGGGACTATTTCCAAAATGTAAAAGTAAAGGTTTAGAGATTTTTTCATTGAAATCAATTCAGATTCATTGTATTAACTGTAGTTAATGAAATGTCGTCATTAAATTTTCTAACGTGTCTGGGACTTCAACAGCTGATGCAGTGCAGTAATAATGGTTATATTGGCCGTAGTTAATAACAGAAAATGGAGAGTCGCCCCCTCTGAGGTTCTTCCTCTAGGTGTGCTGTAAATCGTATCGTCTGACTTTTGGTGCCTCCAACCCCGTTGCAGGCAGTTGGAAATAGGGACAGTTACATAACCAGTTGAAAGTTGCAGCCAGTAACTATAATATTCACACATTTTCAAGTCATTAACTGTAAACAGTATGGATGCAATCACACCTTTGACCACAGTGTGGGTTGCAATGAAAGAGTGACAGAGTGGTTGTTTCCATGAAAGCCACTTATTAAAACAATGTAACACACGGACATTGCACTGCCTTGTTTCCCTGAAATCTACCTGCCAGAAATAGATTGCATGCACAGTTCTCGAGATGTGCAAATGACAGAGATTCTTTGCTTTAGGCTACGTATAGAGAGATGAATAACTTTGACCCCAACTTCCTCCTGTAAGACCAGTGCTGAAGTTTTCCTGGCCGAATTAGTGAAAAATGTCTCAATGCACCACAAACACAGATAACACAATGACTGAGGTACCGCCCGGTGTTTAGCAAATCTATTTTAAAAATATGGCTATTAACCCGTTTGACTTACATTTCTTTATTCCAAGACCACACGTGTTTGTTGTATCTCCCTCCAAAAAATACAAGTAAATGCTATAATCTTATTCCTGTGATTAATCATGATTAATCATTAATCACAGCCTATTAGTGTGATTAACTTGATTATATTTTTTAATTGATTGACAGCACTACTGAAAAGATAATAGTAAAAAATTTATATGATGGCAGATTTACAATAAATGCAGTCTCTGTTACATACAGAAACATATGACACTGAGAAAAGTCAGTGCTCATTGGACCTCAACTAAATGTTCATGTAAATCAAAATGTACAGCAAATATGTTCAAAATATATGAATATAATGAAGCCCAATAACAAACATCTACAATCATGACTTCAGTGCAGCTCAGACTAGGATGTGAGAGGGATCTCATCCAATTGATTGAGCTTTCTGTCTTTTTTATGGCTAGAGGTTCAGAAATGGAAACTTCAATGGTTTTGGGAAAATGCTCTAAAAATTTCATGAGGTGCTTCAGCAGCTGTCAGAGTTATTCCGAGACGCTGAAGGAGAAGGTATCTAAATTTCATAACTCGTAAGTCAAATCTGACCCCCTAGCATAATGTTTGTATAGAAAACCTTGCAAGAAACAGAAACAGCAGAAACAGACACAATGTTACTTTAAACAAATCTTTATTAGCAGTGTGCGCATATGTAGATGTCTGATGAGTTGACAAGCTTCTGAACTCCACTAAAACTGTTTGCCTGGCTGTAATCCTGGCTCTCATTGTGACCTGACTCACTGCTCTAAAAATACACACAGTACTGTAAAGGATTGTTACTCTATGTCAGTGGTCATGGTGATTTCGTCCGCGATGGTGAATTGGCTATATATGGAATCTGCTGCCATGAGACCTTTAGCTGTGATAGGATGAGAAGCAGGGAGCTGAGGCGTTGCCGCGGCATTTCTGTGGAGACCTCTGTCAGCATTTTGTGGCTAGCTTTTCCAGTGAAGCAGCGAATGTGGCTGATATCTCCCAATTCCCCTGCAGAACATCTTTATGAAAAGATGACATCATCTACCAGTGTCCTTTCCTGTCTCTCTCTTGCACATACACATACACAAACACACAGACAGAGATATGCAGAAATTAAATTTTTCTACAGAGGCTCTTTAATCCTTGTTTTCATGCTGATATTTTCAGACACACACTAATGCACAGACCCAGAGAGATAAAGCTAAACTTGACACATGGCAGGTTCTTCTGTTACTCACATACACGTTCCCTCTGGTCGGTGTGTTGGAGGAGGGGAGGGGTTTCTAATAAGAACACTCTCCTCAGTCCTGCTGGGACGTTATCTGTGCGCATACAAATGTACGTAATGTGAGTGAGGATCATCCATTGTCCCGTCTTGGCGTTAATCATATTTTTTGCCCACAGCTAATCTGTAATGAGATTTTTGCTTCAATCAGAATGTCCAGACAGCTCCCGCAGAGCTTCCCACAGAACCAGACCAGGGCTTGTCTGATATTCAGAGACCTTCAGGAGGAGCACGAAGCACGTGTGTGCAAGTTTGCATGTGTGTTGTGTTGTTTATTGTGTCTGGTTCAAACACAAAAGGGCAAACACACGGACAGAGATACACAGGAAGTGGGGTCTGGGAGGTGTAATCAATATGTGAATTGATAGGAACAGTTACTGCTCATTCCCAGACAGGTAAGACTTTGTAAGAGACAATGTGTTACTGAATATTTGAGATTTGCTCTAAAATGATGCACCATCTGAAGACGAAACTCCCCGATGACCATACTGACTTTGTCACAGTAGGAAAAAGCACAGGTGGCGATAGTAAAATAAATGAGGGCTGAATTCCATTTAGCTGCGTCAGTTTAGTATCCTGTTATTGGTCGTTTTGGCTTCCTGTCATGCTGCCAAGTCTCATTGGATTCTCAAAGTCAAGGGCCCTTCCTTGGTAAGACGGGTCCTCGCAAGTCAGATTCTACTGAAGCGAGGCAAAACACCTTCCCAGCATCCAGAGAACACACAAATGAAACAAGCTAGCAAGTGTCCATCATTGTGTCATTGAAATGGTTACGGCAACATGCAGTGCGAAAACCAAAACAGACACAGACCGTCACCTCTGTGAAATACAGAAGTGAACATAGGAGCCATGTACTCTGCAAGCTGTTTATTCATTTATTTTATATCTATTTAGTTACCCTGCCGAAGTGTCTTGCTGGTTATTAATCAATTAAATGACAGGTTTGGCTTTTTTTTTTTTGCTGGAATAACAAATTTACTGTAGAAACGGTAGGTATTATGTACATTTAAATGTATACTACACTGTCACAGGTGCGGTAGTTGCAGTATCGTCACCAATTAGTTTAGGATTGTGGGCACTATAGACACAGTAAAGGACTTCCTCTTAAATTCACTGTGTGGAGAACTCAGTTCTTCGAAGGATCCTCAACATTAGAACAGTTGTTCGGCGGCACTCGATGACGTAGCATCCTTGAAAGGATCCTTCCATGACTTTGGGAAACAGCTGTCTGCAACACCTATGCTTTGCTTCCTATAATAAGTTAAGATGTCTTCTGTGAAAAAGGCTTAATCTGGTATTTTCAAATACTTTACTGCCAGGTGTCAGCATCTGTCCCAAAATAGCAAATAGAACTTTGGATTCAAAACCATGACAAGTGTATAAGTAGTTTCATCCTTTGTTGAAGCTCCAAGTTGAAATTTGCAACCTCCATGCACCCAGTAATCCATTTGGAAAGACATTAAAAACAAACAGGGAAGCAAATGGATGCCCGTGAGATTACAATTTTAAACCTTCTTCGGATGGGCAATCCATCACCGCGAGCGGCATGTCTGTCTGCTTTTACTCCTGTTGCATTAGCGTGTGCAGAAGATTGGATTGAAGCTACTTTTAACATTGGTGGTATAAGTGACAGAAATGAAACAGGCATGAGGATGATTTTGATAGATTACCAAACTCAAGGCAGTTTAAAATATTTGCTGTTTGCTTTTAGTTTATGCCAGACTGCAATGGATGGAAAATCTCTTGCTTCTGCTCTAAACTAATTTGAAAACCCTTGTCTTTGATGAAAAGGACTCCTGTTCCTGCTTAAAGAGACAAGTGTGCCCAGAGGTCACAAAACTGTCGCTGACTTTGCACCTCTTTCATTTTTATTCCCACATTGAGTTGATGGATGTTAGACCAGTGACACCAGACTCTCTTGTCCATACTGAAGTCAGAGTGTTGTGGTCAGTTTTGTTTTCTGGAGCCTCGAAGTTGGCTTGTATTAACTTTTTTCACCTATGAATATGACTGTTTTATTCACCTGCCTTAAGAAACAGCCTTTTCAGAGATATAAAAAGAGACGTCTTGATTTTGTCTTTTATTTTCAGCTTTTGGTACACTACGAATGCACGTGTGCTTTGGAACGGTTACCATTTTAGTATTTTGCTATTTTGCTGACTCCACTCTACTGTCTTGACTAGTCCCCGACTTTTTTAAAAAAGTTTGGGGTTTGAACTGGTACTGAAACGTCACATCCGACAAAGTTTTGTTCTGTCTATCACGCAGCTTCAGAGTCCAAAGTGCGACTTTCAGACATATGACCTCACCCTAAGCTCTACCCGTTGCTCTGCCCTAAAACTTTATAAGAACTGTTGTGCCTACGTGGTTGTAGTTATAATAAAATTGACTGACAGTTGACACTTGTTGCTCTCCCGCGAGTGGGCGTGGTTTCAGCGACTGCAGCAGACACGCCTCCAGCTAGTTTGAGCAGAGAAAACTGCTTGATTTTGAAATCTAATTTTGCTTACTTGGTGCCTTTTTTTAATTCATTCAAGTTTTGCTGGGTGGTTAGAATCCCCCTTTTCTATGGGTTGACGAACTCAGAAAAGATTTCTTTTTTCTGCTGTACACAGACATTAATCCTTGTACAATGTCAAGGTCATGGCACTGATGCAGCTCAATAGAATGCGGCCATTGTTTCATAAAAAGAATGTGCATTGAAATTCTTCTCCTCAAAGTTTCTACAAATGTCATTTTATCATTTTTTCTGCTTTGTGCATTACACAGTTATGAGTTGTGTGAATGCAGCCAGACAGAGTGCACAGCACTGAGCCCTCCTGACTTCATACAACTTGATGTCCATGACCTGTGCGTCCTCGTCCTCATGGCCATGCACACAGCAAGAATGAATACAAGAAAGAAAACAGCACTCTAAAGTTACATTATGGCTGTTTTTCTATTACCGCCCTGTTCTCATGGAGAGAAACAACAGATGTGTTTGAGAAAAGCACTTTATAGCAAGAATGTCTCCATTGCTCCATTATATTCTATCTTTTATTACGTGACCCTGTTTTGAGTTTCACTTTTTTCAGTGTTTCAGGGCCAGTGGCCATCTGAAATGAGTTTTCGCCAGCTACCTGTGGGCGAGGTGCTCACACTGACACAGAGTGTGTGTGTGTGTGTGTGTGTGTGCAAAAGAAGAGAAAGGTTATGTTGGAACACGGTAGTGTATGTCTGAACTGTTCCTCCTAAGAAATTTGGTCCCCTGGTTGCCCGCCTTATTTCTCAGAGGAGACTAAGCAAAATTAGACAATATGTTAATGAGGGGCTTTGTTTTTAAGATGGTATTTAGAGTGAGTGTGTGTCTGTGTGTGTGTGGGTGGGTGCACTCACATGTGTGTGTTGCCCCTCATGACTCCCTGGCTTCTCGCCTTTTAATTTTCCTTCCTCCTACTCCAGTGAGGAGATGCTGCTCTCGAAAAGCAATGACTCACAGTTCAGTGGGAAACAAGTCTGTGTGTGTGTGTGTGTGTTCGTGTAGTGTGTGTCTGCGTGTGTATGCCGCACGTGCAAGTGTACCTGGGAGAACAGCTGCCCCTTTCATGTGAAAACTGAGGTACTACACTGTTATTTGTCCTTGTAACAATGTCTTTGATCCTGCCTTTGTTTATTTACGGATGATTAACCATCTGACATGGAAGTAAAGAGGAAAAAAACAACCTTTGATTTTTGAAAGTTGTTTTTTTTGTCACTGAAGTTTTCCTCCCTTATGTGAGACTATGTTTTAAAACCCATAATTTGTGGAAGAAACTGTAGAAGTCAAGTTTTTGAGGTGAGAAGTTGTGATAGATGTATTGGTTATGGTACCGAAAGTCTAAGTCCAAAGTCCACCTGAATTTAAAAACTTTTTTTTTTTTTAATCCTTCAAGATCACATCCCTGGGCATATTGGACATTTTTTAATTGTATAAGGAAAAAAAAAATTCTTTGTGTTTTATTTCACAGTGAAATCTCCCTGTTAAAATGTAACAGTACTTTTGTCATCCAAGAGATATTTGCACCAATAGCATACTCACCATCTTTCCTAAATTGTTGATGGAATTCAAATTCCTGTGATGTTGCTACAAAAGGCCATGTTCTCTTGCACTTTAGCAATTTCCTTTCAAAACAAAAGGCATATACTTTTCAGGCGGAGGTGTTTTAGAACTTTTATTCTGAAAAATAATGAGGGAAGTCCAAATGATGTTGCTGGCAGCTTGACACTGGCCTCTCCTGATGTTTACGAGTCCCTAATGTATTTATTTTGTCATGTTTTGGATTTAGCAGCGTTAGAAATGGGGGGCGTTGCGTGAGTGTGCGTGAAAAGGGTCAAATGTGTGCATGTCACGCCTGTGGTTGGCTATGCTGTCACTTGAGCTCACTCTGTAACTTTGAGCATGTTTCTTGAAAATCTACTGTTTGTAGTGAGTTTTTCTCTCAGCTGAGAAAGTGTCTCTCTCAACGTTGGAGGACGGAATAACTTACTGTAGATGAGGACAGTGCTTCATCGTATTAGCAAAATGCTTTTGTTTCTCCTTAGCTCAAAAAGCTGTTGTTATCTTGAGACTGTGCTCAGACTCTGTGCACATTCTCCATATGCATAGGCTCTGACCCTTTGACCAAAGAGTGATCAATTTTTGTACACTCTAAGTATAAATTTCTTTTTTTTATTCTTCATGGAATCATCACAAAGACAAAATCTTTCTTGCAAGATCTTTCTTTGTTCGTTACTCTGAAATTTCCACGACAGTGCCCAATGCATGGAAGCTGGCACCTCTAATTACAGGCTAAAACAAAGACGCTGGGCTGCAAGTTCGCTAAAACTAAGGATAACCTTACTTAGCTTCTCCTTGACTTTTATTTCTCTTCTGAATTGCTTTGGAAGCAAATGAAATTACC
>JAPQLA010000022.1:9125789-9138272 GCA_029822935.1 Naso vlamingii
TTGATCATGCACAGATTGCTTTGGCCAGTCCAAGTCCGGTTGAAGCATAAACATGCATGAGTAATTTGACTCCCAATCACATTATCCGGGTGTGTCAGCTCCACTTTGAGAAATTCGAATTAGTACCATTACAGTTGGACTAACATGTTTTCATGCATTTTAAAAGTCTGGTTTTAGCCGGACTTACTCAATAAATCAATTTTCTCTATCCCCATGTGGTGTGCTCTTTCTTTCTGACTTGAGAATTGTTAGGATACGATGGTTAAAACAAAGCAGACAGATAATACGATGTAGCTTCCTATGTTGCTTTATAAATTTTTTTGACATTACCCCCCCACACACACACTCCACTCCCCCCAAAAAGTTACTCTTGGCAGCAACTTGTGCAACCTTAAAGCTGAAAACTCAAGCAACACCTGTTATGTTACACTTCATTAACTACTTTGAAGAAATTTGTCCTCTGTAGTCGACCTATTTAGCAACAGTCAGCAGCTGTGTTGCAGCCCCAAGGAACCAAAACAAGGTTACAGGCCAGCCTGTTAGTCAAGGGTAACGTTTGCTGCTTTTCCAATACCTTAACTTTGAGTGGGAGGAAAAACCTGCACAAAGGCCCTCTTTGCTCAGGTCTCAACCAGGCCTACCCACTATGATGTGACAGTGCTAACCCCAGAGCCACCTTGTTAGAATTGCACGTTGCCATAATCAGATTAAGCTCCCGTGACTAATTGGTTGCGATTATTCTCGATACCACAAGGGTTTCTTAAGATTTCATCTTCTGGATTGCCTTCCCTTTTCCACTCACCTTGCAAGTCGACAGCAACCCTTGAAAAAATATCAACTTCCTTTTGAGTAAATTACATCAAAGTGTGCCAAGTCTTTCTTTTAATAAATCTAACTGCATCATTTCATTCACAAAACGGATTCTACTGGTTTCCTTCCAAATGCTTCCCCGGACTTATTTCGGATCATTTCCATGGTAGAATCTTAAGTCTTTTCCAGAACAGCTTGATGAATGGGTCCCACTGACACTGAGCCTCTAACTGAGAGAAAGCAATTTGTCCAACAGCGGGCATTTAAGTCTGCCACTCTCATTTGACCTGCCCGTATTAGAGTGAGGAGAAACAAATAACTGAATGGATAACATGGCGCCTCTGCTTTAATCTAAAGGTCATCACAAAATTGTACAAACTATATCCAAATACCAAGCAATACAGCATCCCCCTATGCAAGCCTACAACACATTTGTATAGTATCTGCAGTATATCTCCCAGTTCCAGTGAGTAGAGCAGTGCAAGCTTAATGGTCGATGTTGTCCCTGATAAAATTGCTAATGCTATCCATCTCATCAAACATGGAAGCGTGGATCTAATCTCGTAGCCTTGGGGCAGACCTGGAGGCCAGACAGCTACACCCTTCCTCTCCTCAGGCCAGGCCGGAGCAATTACTCGTGCTGCGTCACACACGGACCTGTGTCACCAACACAATTAACAAGCTCCGGAGAAGCCTGGGAAACCAAAATGGGACAGACTGTGCACACAGCATGAATGATGAGAGGCATGAGGAAGGATGAGGAGCGAGGGAGAGATGGAGGGGAACACATGAGGGGATCGAGCCAGGTTGCCAGATTTTTGCTTTTTTTTGTAAACAGTTTGAGTGGAGACAGATGTCAAACTCTAAGAAGAAACATGAGGACTCACATATAATTTATAGATGCATACAGACAAATTTGTGCTAACCAAAAGGGAGTTTCATATTCCGTTTGGATATTACATTATATATTGTTTCACTTCTGTGTACCGTTGGGCAGAGATTCTTGAGAGCTGGTCTGCTAATGCTACGCTTTGCCTCCCACCTCTCTACATTCTACATTCATCCTTGTTGTACGGATGATTCATCACAGCTGTGACAGAGAGTGTATAATGTGTTACAGCTCCCAGGGGGAACAGCAGTAGGTGTTATCTTGGCAGAATGTTCATTTTATTCAGAGGCACGTTCCTCTCTCAGCTGGAGGAAACCAAGCATTCCCGCTCCTCTCCACCGCATCCCCACCATCATGATCCCCATCTTTATCACCTTACATGTGACCAGTTTTATGTTTCCGCACTGCATGCTTAATTCTAAACTCTCATCCTCGTTCTCAATGCTGGTACGAGCCCCATCATCTGTTGCTTTTGATCACCTCAGCCTCTTTTCCCTACCTTCACTACAGTTCACCTACCTGCCCGAGTAGGATGCTTAGACAGGAAACAATTGCATTGAGGTTAGAGACGGAGACCCTCAGGTGTCTATGCTGACTTGGGGCTGTAAGAGTGATGGAAGCTGTCCAGAGAGGAGATGGATTCCCCCGGCCGTCTTGTCTCTACCCATTCATTGTTCATGAGCTGGGGCTGCCAGACAGCTGTCTGTACCTGCCACTTCTGACGGATGCCTGCTGTCAGTAAGTCTGGGAGGGTCCGCAATCTGCATCACCTTCTCCCTGGCTGGATCTCTTATAACTCAAAAAATTGACGACGGGCTGGGAAGAGATTGATTTATTCCTCATTAGCATTTCTCAGAGGTGCCTTATCCCTTTGTGGAAACAAGCTGGAGGTGTCGGTGCAGGTTGTGACTACAAATGCAAAAAACAAAGACAATTCTTCCTTGCTTCATAAAATGTTACTTTTTTGGTTAGGTGCTTCTTAAATGTGTCATTTGCTTAGTCAGTTTGCATCCAAAATGCACCTGCAGAAGTCAATATGAGGGATGAAAAAGTCAAACTTGAAGGCAGAGTCAGTAGCATTGCTCTTTGTGGTTTGTAAACACAACATTCAAATAGAGCCTCTCCTCCCGGGCTTGTATCTACATAGCAAGCTACAGTATGTGGGAATATTACATTTGTTATTTCATTTTTTGAAAAGATATCCTAACACAATAAATGCATTATTTTCTATATTGGGTATTCATCACGAGAGACAATAGAATTTGGAATCTGGCGGTCAAAATGACCACTCACGGCCTTTCTGGTAGGTATGGAATTTTGGGCCTTTTATTGCTAGCACAAGGGTTAGCCGGTGTTTGGCACCTGCCAGTCCAACAGAAAGCAGGCCAACTCTGCGTCACTCTTCACCCCCAGCTTCTCCTTTGGTGCTTGAAAGTGGGTGAAAGTCAAAGCCAAATCCATTCTCGTTCTGGAACGAGCTTTATCCACTTGTCGTTTTGCCTCACTACGGCTATATTTTCTCTCCTTCTCAACCTTACCTGTGGTCTCTCATTTGCTTGGGGAAACACACCCACTCCCACCCAGACTCGTCCTGACACAACCAAAACATCAAAATACAGTCAGAGGGCAAAGCTCCGCAGACACACCACATGTTTAGAGGCCCAAAAGCGATGATTGAGCAGCATTACTTCTGTATAAGTCTGTATTTTATTTTTTTAAGGAAAATCCTATTGACTCCACCTTAAACTGACAATCTTTCAGTCTTGTAGTAATCTCTGGTGATCTCTGGAGAAGATGTAGAAAATCCAGGTCAGCATCCGTTGGCTAATGCTTATTTCCTTGTTTTTGTGTGTAAAGAGGCTAAGGGGAAAGATGAAGAAGACCATGCATTTACTGTGAGACGAGCAATACATTCTCTGGAACAGTGCAAGGGGTCTGGGTCTCTGCAAAAAAACGTCATTTTTCACAGCCTGCTGCACATCTTAAACACACACATATACAGACACACACATCCAGTGCGCACTCACATACATCATGAGGCAACGCGAGGTCTGTTATTAGAGAAATTTCCTTTTTCTCGGCCCGCTCTTGCATGCTAATAAACAGAATCATTGTCATAGTGAGATGGGGGGAGGCGGAGCGGTCTCGCACACACTCTAACAGTCTTTTAAATGTTGTCAGGGAGAAATAGGCTCCATTAAAGGCAACAATCAAAGCTGCATCACCACTAGCAAGCATGTCACGTAGCTAATTCAATCTCACAAGCCATGAAGCAATTAATTCATGTCAATACAAAAACACAAATGGTCTCATTTTTGCCCATCAGGAAAGCGGCTGTCTTACGGCTGTGCCAGTTTATTTGTGTGTCTTTGTGTGAACATGCTCAGTGAAGTGAACCTGGAAGAGCAGGTGTAATTGCGTGTGGAAAAAAGGAACCTTGTGGTCTTCCTGGCTAAATTAGATCAGACAATTTTCTCCTCTCCATTTCCTCCACAGACAACAGGCACATTGTCCCCCCTCAGGTCTATTATTATTTCCTTGATCAGGTTGGACTCCACAAAAGACGCGACGCAGATGACGGGACAATAATTATTCCCTGCAACCAGTCTCCCTTTGATAGTGCTGGAGCCCACATCTGGCTATGCCTCCTGCAGGCTAACATAAATCAATTTAGCCCCAGTCACACTAAAACACACACAAGAAAAAAAAAAATCTCTAAAAGGGTTTGAGTGCCATGGTGCGTGGTCAGTCTGCAGTGGCTTACTGAATGCGCAGGATCAATGCCTCATGCGGTAAATCATTAAGCCCCATTATTTCTGTAAAGGGAAACTCTCTAGAGAATGCAAACTCAGTTGTGTTACCACCCAGATAGAAACGGCCAAGGCTAAATGAGTTTTCTGAGTCGATATCTCAATGTGGAGAGATCGGACATGCTGAGATAGAAGAATTCAGATGATGAAGGAGCTCTGGTGGAAAAGCAGGTGTGAAGCCGATGTGGGCTGCCTGGTGTGATTGTGAAAGGGCAAAAGAAGTAAAGTGAGAAAGAAAAATGAGCAGTGGAGAGACAAAGGCTCCCTGATTGAGGCTGAGAGTTGATGAAAGTGGCTCCGGGCTTGTCTGGGTGTGGAGGTATGAGACCAGTCTGCATTTAAATGCATCCGTGGAGAAGAGGGGACCCTACAGAGCCCTCCTGCTCCATCACCCTCTTTTGTTCCAAACCCTCCAATTCCCAGTCCTATTTGGAAGGGCTGTTGCTTTGAATTTTGATGGAGGAAAACTAAAAAATCCTCCCCTTGTGTCTTGGATGATGGATGGCTTTTAGACGTTTGTAGTGGTTTGCAAAGGAAAATTGTGGAACTCTTCCTAAACTGAAAATATGAATATCCTCTAAAACATCTAACCTATGAGGCAGGCTGTTTATTTATAGATTTAAGACCAAAACAGACAAATAAAAACAAGAGGAAACATCAGACACACTCCTGTGTGTTGTTGTGCGAGAATAAAGAACAAGCATTTGGAGTTATTTCAATCGGCTGTTGACACACCAACTTTTCCCTTGGGAGGGTACACAACTCTCAGTTCATCTTAGTGCACAGTGACAGTAGCGAAGTCATGCCGTCGTCAAACAAATTAAGGGTGACACCGCTTTTAATTTTGAATTTAAGGCAACAGCATCAATCATATTAAAAACAAACTGCTGAGGCAAACAGACCTGTGGCGGTACATTATAAATGAAAGCAATGGCTGAGCTGGTCAATGTAAAAAGTGCATATGCATTTCTGGACGGTAATCCGTCACACGCTGCAGATTGGCCGGGAGTAATGAGCCTTTACACTGCAGTATATAGATAGCTGATACTGCAGGAGTGCTATTTTGCACAGTCAAATTACAGTTCGATTTTCACCTAACAAAGATTCAGCAGCATTCACCAATCAATAGATGTCAAAATGTCCTCTGCTTCTGATAATACAATGTACATCTGACAAGCACACAAGGAAATCTGCAGTAATATACAAGCATAAAGATTCAGCAGGTAGGCCGGAGGACCAAAGAGATGGAGGGGTGAAGGTAACAGGGTGATGAGAGCACAACAGACAATATTATGGAACAAAAGCTAGAAAAACTTTTTTTAAAGTTTTCCTTCTTTTCATGTATACAATCAAAATAAAAGACCCAGAGCACCTCTGTAATATATTTTCTCGACTGACATAAGGCATTATGGCATCTGACATGGCATCTTTTTATGTCAAAGATCGTCCAGAATGTTTGTCAAAATGACAGAACCAAAATGATATTCCAAATAAATCAAGTGTGGAGCGCATCATGTCACAGAATTTCCCGTTCCTGACATCTGTTGAGCTTAACAGATGCTCCGCTCGGCTGCCTAGCCCGGCTCCTCTCGGAGTCAGCCAGGCTCACCAGTAAGCCAAGGATATGACTGGCTGCGGAAATGGAGCCTGATGGTAATTGATTGCACATAACTTGCTTAAGAAAGTTAGCAGCCAGGGAGGAATTAAAAAAGTTTGAGAGCAGAAAAGACGTGGCCATCCATATTTGTCACAGCAGCCTTCTTCAAGGTCAGTTCACTGCCAGCAGGCACCGCGAGGAGAGGGGAGGGGAGGGGAGCAAAATGGAGACGGCTGACAGAGAGAGGGATAGCCTTGACAGCTCAACAGGACCGATGGCTTGTTGAAGCAGACACTGAAGACAAGCGGCATGTTGGTATCAGGGGGCACGGTCCATGGATGGTCCAGAGTCATTGTCCTCAATGTCCCTTGGGTCCAAGGGGTTTGCCCTCGGCTCTGGTAGCCTGGAGAAAAAGAACAGAGACAAACTAGATTACTGTAAGTCCTCTTTCATTCTCAAACACCAGCATGCAGCCACGTGAGCACGCACCCCAGCCACACACACCCTCCCATATGTGCACACGTTATGGAAATATAATAAAACTTTGTGAAATGTAATCAGCTTCAATCAGGCACCTTAAGTAGGAATCATCCATTCTGTCGGTTTTATATTAGCAGCTCTGCGGTGACAGAGACAAAGTGATTGCTAAATTGCAGGGACCTGTAGCAATCCGAGCCCGGCTGATAGATTCAATTTCACCGGAGACCGTCTGCACTAATCATATGCTCTAATTGGACAATGTCGTCAGGGTGACAGAACGCTGTTCTTCCTGAAGAAGCAACTCTCTCCTGAAACTTGTCACATTTCACCCTTCATCCTTATTATGATTTGTTCCTACAATTACAAAACCAACACTGATTTTCACAAAACTACGTGTCAGCATGTTTTTCTGAACACACATCTCACTGGAGGGGGATGGTATTTAATGCAATGAGATGGAAGGTATTTTAGAGCTATGCCATTTCACTGCTCAAGTGTATGTTTTAAAACTTCCCTTCTTATTACTTTGGACGGTTAGTTTACATTTATATTTGTAAATATAATGTCATTTATCAGAGCAGGACTCTACAAGGAACAGATCTCTCATGTCACATAACCAGTTTTTAAAGGAACAAAGTGGAGTAGAGGTCAAATTGTCGCTACTGTTGTTTCACTACACAATTTGTCAGTTGAAAACTGACATAATCGATATTTTAAGATCAAAGTCAGAACCCATTTGACTGTAACATAAAGCTCTTTTTAAATGACAATAAACACATGCAGCATGAAGCAATTAGGGCTGTGCCAAAAATCATCACCGCAATAAATCGCAGTATTTATTTTCATCTGTATTGTATCAGACTCATGTATCATGATGCATATTGTATCATGAAGTCCTTGCCAAAACCCAGCCCTGAATTCAGTGACACAAAAGAACACTTACACACTTTATTCTATGTTTTTCAATTTCAATATAATGTGATGTGATGCATGAAGACTACCCAGATTGTACACAGTAACTTGTATTTCAGCTCTGTTTTTACATTTTCAGTGAACAATGTGGAACATCGCAATATATCGCAATATGCATCGTACAACAATGTATCGTGATATGATTGTATCGTGACCCATGTATCGTGATGCGTATCGTATCGTGAAGTCCTCGCCAATATCCAGTCTTAGTTGAGAACTGATACAACTGACATTTTAAGTTCAAAGTCAAAACGCACATGATAGTAACAAAAAGCTCTTTTGGATGACAATAAAAATAACCAGCATGACGCTATAAGGTCATTTGTTCTGTACAGGTGTCTGGTTCTAACATTTGAAGAGTAAGTGGCCCGTGGCAACCAATAGAGCAACAGGTAATTTGTACGGCAAGCTAAATGATCTCATATAAAATGAATGAGTCATTCCCCAGACAAGCATGAACAAGCACAGTGAGCATTAACAAAACACATACAAACACAAAGGATTTCCTGTAGCAGTGGCAGGAACATTAGACAGTCAGCAGCTATTTTCATGTCTTTCAGTTTAATTAAACCTTCAGTGTCCAGACGCCCCAGTCGCCATCCTCTGATTTTTTTATTATGAACAAACACAAATAAAAACGGAAACCGCATCAAATGAGATAAAGGACTGCCTGTCAAGCAAACACTGTTCATTCAAAATAAATAATGGTTGAATGTGAATCATTCAATCTGTCTTTCTCTCTATTTTAATGGCAGTTTTCCTGGATGAAGAATTCTCTGTATTGAATCTTTTACACAGGGACAATCTTTAAACACGCAGCTAATTGAATTCTATAAATGCATTGACTTTGTGCCTAGCAATTAGAGCAGTTCTTTGGTCTCTATCTTTTATTGCTCTGACAAGGACATATTTTCATCCAACTCTGCTTCTCTCCCGCACTTGCTTCAAACACTTTTCCACCTCCGCCGCCTCCGTCTTCCTGCCCAAGCTGCATGCATCACAATCTTTGAGAAAAAGTGCCCTTTGGTTAATAGGCAGCAATCTCTTTCTGAGCGCTGCTCCCTGAGTATTCCTGTCTGACACACTTCTGTTGGCAGAAACAAAGAGCTGCTTCCTTTCCCTTCCTGAACCTCCTCCAGGAGCATCACAACACAAACTCACAAAAGGGCATCTGATCAAAGAGTAGCTGCAAATGGGTGCACATGTGAATGCAGGTTAGCACACACGTACCCATAAACACTGCTGAAAACATAGGTTTTAATAAAACAGGATGAACACGGATATAAATTTGGCATTTGTCTTGGCATCAAGTGCCAAATTACTGGCTGGCAGAAGAAATGATGAGGTTGGACAGTGTGTATACACACATAAAAGCTCCTCTTAAATATACGTCCAAGATGTTATTTATTCAAGAGCACCTTTCAATTCAAATTCTTGACAAAGTTATCGCACTTGTACTGTCTGCCACACCACTTTTACTCAGTATTCAAATTGTCTGCAGCATCACACAGAAAAGAAAATTCTGCACTGAGCCAAGCCCAGCACTCTCACCAACACAGCTTTTTCCTGTTTGAGATGATGTTTGCGGTAAAACGCAGGCAGATTTACTTGTCTGGGGCAATTTCGTTTGTATCTCTCCAGTCAACCAAAAAAGTCACCCTGCTCTTTGTTTGAAAAAAAGAAAGGCAGAAAAAAAAAGTAATTACAAATATATTTACTGTATATGAGACCTTCGCTATGGAGGCAAATGAACTATTTATATTCAAACGGTCCGTGCTAAGCCTGGGGACATATGAATGTAATAACTTATTTATGCCACCCGCAGGATAAAGGCCATTACTTGAGGAGAGAGAGAAAGAGGAATGACAGAGAGTGTTAGTGTGGCTTCACCGTGCAACAAAATGTCAGTGGGTGGGAGATAAATTCCCCAAAAGTAAAAGCCTTTGTTTTGTTCCTTTTTCTGTCTGTTCATCTTCCCTGGCTTAAGTGGAATATCACTTTGTGTGTGTGTGTGTCCTGACGACTGGTTCTTTCCATCCATGACTTATTCATTAAGATTTAATGCAGTCCATGTATTATTGATCGGGACGATCACTGCCTCCTCCCCCTTGGTGTGACCACGGCCCCGTGGACAGAGGTGAGCTGATGGCTAGGAGGCCTGCTGCAGGATTCACCGTCTGGGCTTCACCGAAATGTACCGGCTGTGGGTTCAGGGTGATGGATGGATGCTTTGGCTTCGGTGTGTGGAAATCTAGCGTACTGTGTGTGTGTGTAGTATCTGTGAGAGATAAGAGTTTTCGATGGGATTGATAGACTAGAAAAAAAGCTAATCTTACTAATGTCTCCTCTGAGGGAAACAGAAAAAGGTTTCACCGGTGGCTCTTAAATGAACCCATCGCTCATGGGAGGAAACCTTGAGCTCCCTGCGAGGAAAACAGAGGGGGGGAGCTCACATGATGGTGCCTAGACTGACTTTTGTCTCCCCTATTCTATTCCCGTTTTGGCCTCAACCCTGTGGAGCTCTCTGGGAGATAGAGGGAGAGAGGGGTCCTTGCCCTGATTAAGTTTGAATTCCCTGCGTTTGGCAGAGACGCCACAGGACTTCTAAGTTATCATTTGGAAACGCTCCCATCATGCCGTAGCAGCCTTGCCAGCTTGATGCAGCCTTATTGTCATATGAATAGTCATACTGCAGTAGCTTGGGTATGCTAATTTTGATTGAGGTGTGTGTGTAAAAAGATGGTGAGAGGGGGGAAGAGGAGGGATTGTGAGCAAAGTGGAGGTTGCTGATTAGGAACTGAGGTTCTTCTTGATTAAGCAAAGGGGTTGAACCAGGTTAAGTATGTGTGCATAGCGCTTTTGACAATCAACCTCAGGGGAAAGTAACTGTTGCAATCTGCGTTTCCTTACAGCGGTGATGCCATCTAAGTGTACTCCATGCCATAAGATGGTAGGACCCATTTCTCAAGTCCTAAGGGCCTACAGTATGAGGTTTGGTCTAATGAGAGAGGATCCTTAATGATTATTGATAGAGCCCACTAGGACAGACTCTTACCCCTTCCCTCCAGTGCACTACTTAATGAAGTAAATCTTGTCACTTCTGCAGGATGATTTAGCACTACAAACAGCTGTGCGACAAGAGATGAAAAATCAAAGAGTAAAAGGAGCAAAGAAAGAAGTGCAGAGCGTTACTGACATTAGGGGGAAAAGGTATTGATTTGTAGATGGCAATGTAATATAAGAAAAGAAAAATACAAGACATGCCCCAAGCTGCGATGAGTAATTTGCCGTCCCTGCGGTAATGCTCTGCTGGATTTAATTGGCCATTGTCCTGGGAAGGTTTACATCCAACTCTCTCACTGAGGCCATCCTGTCTGTCAGCTTCCCCGGCTCTCTCTATGGATTTTTGTAATTTCCTTTGATCTGACAGCCTTGTCTAGGGGTGTGTAATTTAGAAATAGCCCCTTCATTAAGAGCACCCCTGTGATCTTCCCAACACTTTGCACTATGGCGAACCTCTCAGCTAGAATCTGAGATATGGATATATCCTAATGAGGATAAATGTGTAGAAAAAAATGAGGAGGGAATAGCAGTGCCACGGAGAGGTGGCGGCGGTCTTAAGGGAGGAATGGACAATTTCACACAGCTTCAGAGAGGTGAAGATCAGAGACCAAAGGGAGGAGAGCCAAAGTGTTGGCAGGAAGTGACAGCATCTTGATTGGGGCTTGCTGCTGAGGCTCAGACACAAGAATAGGAGAGCTGAGGCTGGTGGCACCAGCTGCACGTACGCCTGGTCTTCAGCTATGTGGGGCGACATTAATGCTGGTTGCACCATCTAGGCTTAGTGCTACATCTGGGACTAAAACTTGATGATGCATCTGATGTACAGACTACATGATGAAAGGGCTTTGTGCGTAAAAAAAGAGACCAGACAGCACGATATATATATATGGAGACAGAGAACTTATTGAAAGATTTATTTTCAGGAAGGAACTGTTTGTATTAATTGATGAGTTGTTGCCAACAATAATTGTGAAATTGTCATAAGTAGGCTTATCTAGTTTGTTATATTTCTGTTTAATTCCTTTGAGCTTAATATCTCCTTTGCTAAGATAAATGCTTGCCGTGCACCACAAAACATAAAGAAGTGTTTACTGTGTGTAAAAACTCCGTAAACTCCTATGATAATAATGTAAAACAGTCATTAATATCCATTCTGTTATAATATCTGGGCTAGTAATATTTCTTCACTTTGTCTACTGTCTGTGTTCTGCCCTTTTCCTTTTGACTTGTTTTTCCTCATGAGTAATGGTATTGTTTTGTTTGCTCTGTACATTATTTTGCACATTGTAGAGCTCAATAATTACTCTTGTTTCACCTATTTGAATAATTTAACTTTCCATTCTTTGGCTCACCAGTTGTTTTTTAATCTAGCGGTTAGGTTGGAAAACAAGAATGTAAGTCTGTAACCATAGCAGTGTCAATGGAATGGCAACAATCATTACGGTAGAACGTGTCAGCGGGGACGCACATTGCCATCGTTAGGCCTGGACGTAGTTTTATGGTGCAGTTGGTGTAAATATTTTTCACTAGTCTGGTTGTAACTAACTTACACCCAGCCTTCTTACATTCAGCTGCTGCAACCGGCCACTGATGTGGAAATAAAGGCTGCACAAAATGATTTTGTTTTTTCTACTGTGATTTTGTTTTCGCTTTCCGGGATATATTTATCAGGATCTTCAAAAAAAAAAAAAAAGGAAAAATACTGGAATTTTTATCAGCCGACTAGTGATGCAAGGGGTCATTAATGCAGCGTTGGCGTAGAGTCACTGCTGAGGGTTTCAGCCACTTCCACTCAGTGAGCGCTGTTTTGGAATGGCACTCAAAGGACCATACCCGTCTATTTTTGACCTCTCACCATTAGC
>JAPQLA010000022.1:9198560-9211410 GCA_029822935.1 Naso vlamingii
AATTAACTGAATAATCAATAGAAAATTAATCGCAGACTATTTTGATAATCAAATAACCGTTTTTGTCATTAAATAAAAAACTTAAAAAGAATTGGTTTAGGGTTAAATGTGAGGGCTTGCTGCTTTTCTGTGTCATTTATGACCATAAATGAGGACTTTTTTATGTTTTGGGCTTGTGTTTGGACAAAAGAAGCGATTTAAAGACATCACATTGGACTCTGGAAAACTGAGGAGCATTTTAGCACTTTTCTGACATTTTATGGATTAAACACTTGATCGATTAATTAATACAAATAATGGCAATTAATCGATAATGAAAATTAGCGTTAGTTGCAGTCCTATATGTATTTGTCTGCGGCATGTGTTGCAAAAGAAACCAGATGAGGTGCAGAGAAGTGAACGGCTGTAAAGAATTAGGCCTTCAAAAGATTGATCGTTGACTTTCCCTCTGATGTGCTCGTAAGTCTAGAACCAGCAATCAGACAGAACTGGGCCCTTGGTGGAACTAACAAGGAGAAGATGCTTCAAAAGGGGGGAAATTAAAGACATGTGGGATACTGTCACAGGAAAACCCATACAGCTGACATCCAGGAATATGTCTGTACTTATTCTCTTGAATACCTTTCACTGGTTTAAAAACACCATAAACAAATCTCCCTTGTGAGGGCAAAAAAGCTCATTAATTGTGAGCTTGGCCTGTGAGCAACACGAACCCACAAAAGGAGGTTTCTGTCTTTTCAGCGAAACAGCTTGAACCAATAAGCCATCCAGCCTCGGCTGTGTAGGTTCACTGTTTTCATTAGAGTCACAAATATTCTTAAAATCTGTCTTCTGAAAAGGAGGGAGCTCTAATATAGAAAGGAAATAGTAAAGCCCCTTTTCAAAGGATGTCAAATGATGTCAGTTGTCTCCTTCAGTTCATCATTCCGGGTGAGATTATAAAGGGGATTAGAGATTTCTGTTGTAGCGTGCCTGTGGCTGACAGAATGGCTCCTGGGGAACAGTGTGCCAGTAAAAGATATTTCTACAGCACAATGAGAGCTCTGTAATGGGCAAGTACAGAAGCTTGAAAAATCCCAGCGCTCCACGCAGACTAGGTAAATATTTGATGCACTCTAATAAGGCAGTTAAGTACAAACCGCATGCAGAAGAACACATATTCTGACACCAGTTAAATAAAATTTCAGTGTTTATATCAAAAAAGACACAATATTTTTGGAATGTTACAGTGCAAGTTAAATTAGGAGATTCCCAAAACAAGTGGATGAACAATATTTACAACATTACTTACAACATGATGTGATACCTCTGTGACATTAAGGCTGAAAATGTCGTCCAGATACAATTACAAGAGTGTGGGTGCTGCTGCAAGGATGTACTGTGCAAAGGACTGTCTATAAAAAAGCGAGCCGGATGTCAACAGAACAGTATTCAAGAGTCAACTTATGTTAAGGCTTAGGCAAGACACAAGGCAAGAATTCAAACGCACATCAAGGGCTGCATTATGATAACCCTAGTCACAAATATCACCTACTCTTTACAATATATCCTATTCGGGAGAACATTAGTTGGGTGAAGTGAGGAGAAACTGACCTTTATCATTCCTCTCTGTGAGGCATACAGTGAAAATGTCCTAAGGGTGCTTATGAACATGTGACAAGTTAGTTAAAGTAGGCAACACATTCTATTCACAGGAGGTAGTTCAGCTGGATATTCAAGACAGTTTTGTAAAACGCGCATCAGTTTAGCTCAGGTGTGCCAGTCGCGTTCGCTGAGCTTGTTATAGCGTGCAAGCAGCAAATCCGTCACCTGTGCGTGCTGAATGTTCACAGCTGGCTGTACTTCGCTTTGCAATGCAAAATGTGTTTGTATAATCTGTCTATCCTCTCCTGGAGAACACCGGCATGCTCCTCTGAGAGAAATCCTAATTCCGGAGACAAAGGCTCGCTGTCTCTGTAGAGATTCAGCAGCCTCGTCCTCGAGTCTCTGCGCCTGTGCAGCTCCGCCACGCGCTGCGTGGTCCTTTTTCTGAACATACACACAGAGTTCAATACTGTACTGTGATATTTCTCCCACATGTTCAATACCCTAAAGCCGTGCACAAGTCCCGCCTCGTTGTCTATGAACACAAGGTCACCCCGGGGTGTTTTGAGGAGGTTGTTGGTGTCCCTCTCCATTACGCGCGAATCCCACTGCAGGCTGAAAAGATTACTGACGAGTCTGTCGAAGTTTGCAGTCAGGTAGTCGAACATGATCAGGTCGCTCCACTGCATCAGCTCCAGCAGCTCCACCGTCGTCTTGTTCCAGAGCTCTTGGAGCACAGGGTGCAGCCCGTTGCTCTCCTGCCGGAGCGGCGCAGGTGTGACCACCCCGGTTAGGTTGGAGACCCACTCAGTGAGAGAAACCACGGCCCGGTCACTCCACTGTAAACCGCCTATCCGAGTCCTCACAGCTGCCCATTGTTCACTGTCACCGCTCAGCTGCGACAGTACTAGGGGAGGCAGGTTTGTGATGCCTAACAAACTGGCAAGGTAATATGTCAGAGTTTCTCCTTGCACCTGATCCGCGTTTATCCCGTAACGCACGCACGCTTTGGTCCCATCTGCAAAAGTGGCCAGTTGGTTAGATATCCTGCCGCATCCAGGCTCCAGCTTTACGATCCGGCTTGCCCTGGCTCTCTCCCTCCAAGCCCGAGCATATTCCTCCGTGAAGCCCACGGGAAGGAGATCTTCCAGCCATTGACTCCAAAATATCCCATCCTCCACCGGGGAGCCTAACTTGACCGGGCCCTCCCGCCGCGCTGACCTCTTGTTATCCACATTCATATGGTAATCTCGATTTCCTGCAGGGACGGTTTGATCAGTGAGGTTGTGAGCCTCAAGTCTGCCCCCCAAGTGCGGTCTTTGTGCCGCTGGGACTGCGAGCAAAACCCGGAAAGTTTTGGCAGAGAGGTCCGCTGGGAGACCTTGGAGAAAAGACCCTCCGCCCGGTACCGAGAACCTCCGTTTGTGTCGCTCCAAACGGTTCTCCAGTGCGCTCCAGACGTAGAAAACACTTGCAAGGGCGCACAGGAAAAGAAGGGCGAATAAGTTTGCTGAAACAGCCCTCATGGTGAGACCACCCTTCCCTTCGGAGATCCACAGAGCTCTGGCAGGTTTAAATAAGATACAGAGAGAGGCAGTTTTCTTCATTCCACAGTTGAGCTGGAGCGGCTGTGAGCTGCGCGCCCCGTGTCCCGTACACCCCCAAGCCCCGCGGCTCGCAGGCGGACTCTTTGAGATCACAGGAGGAACAGGGTCTCCGTAACAGTGTGACTCTCATCTCCCGTCCTGCTCACTTGCCTTGTCATATTATTCCTCTGCGGGAACCGGAGAGCACTTCGGATCACCACAGCGGATATTGAACGTCCTCCATTACAGCCCACTGGCGTCGTAGCAGCTTTCCGTCCGCGTACACCTCTCCGTCTCTCATCTTCCTCTCCGTCTCCATCGGGCGTTGGGTGAGTTTGATTTGTGGTGGTGTCTGCTCGCAGAGACACTAGGCTGTGAGACACGTGACTTCAGTCCCGAGATGGTGGGCGGATCGTGGGAAGGAACGTTCACAGAGAAGCGGAGCAAGTGCACCGCGCTGCGTTTTGTGTCTGCGTGCGCACGCGCGCGTGTGGGCTATATGTGTGTGAGTAAGTGTGCGTATATGCGTGTGATGTGAGAGGATTGTGTGGTATTGGCGACGGCAGCCATTCTGATAATTGATACCTAGGGCAGTAATACGTTGGAAATTATTTTGTGCTGGTGTACCAAGTGGAATATCCGTGTCAAAAACGCAGAGGCAGGCAGGGATGGAGTGGAGGATGAGCCTGCCTGCGTGTCTGAACACAGTTTGCCCAAATTTAGTCACTCTGGATAACAGCATCAAGCAATATTAGCAGATTTGCCTTTTTGTTTCTCTAATACATTGGATTTGAAATGAATAACTAAAACTTAAGAATCAATGCATAACTGTGATAAAATATGGAATAAAAAAAATTACAGGTTCAATTTAATTTAACATATGTTTGTATGCAATGCACAAATCTGTTTCTCATGATTTTTCTGCAAAGTATACATTAAAAAACGCCCCTTAATTCAATTCTTTTCCCATTTACTCATTAAACAAACAAACAAAAAAAGCAACTACTAATATGCAAACATGTATTGTTTCATAATTTTAACTTTGCAGCTGCATTGAAATTTCCATGTAAATCCTAGTTTCTTCAGTACTCTTTTGAGTTTCCTGAACAATGTTTTAAATCTTGCCTGTCTAAATTTTGCTGGTCTTGTTTTTTTTTTAAACAATGACAAGGCAGGAAAGTCAAAAGTTTTGGCAGAAACACTGTATGCAGTTGGCCAAGCCTTCATAGTTAACCAGCTCAACGACATTTACACTGGACCTTTAAGGCTGTTAGACCTCACCTCCATATTTAGTCAACAGTATTGGACTCATTGCCCCTTTTCAGTGTAGTCTCACAGCAAAGGGTGAAATAAAATCATCAGTCCATTATAGGAAAGCTTGTTTGTGTGACACTCTGCCTCGCCGGGGTGTGGGTCACACACAGGATATCAGGGTTTGATTTACATATAAACTCATAGTAATCCTAAGCAAACTGCAGCCATCACCTGCAATGTTTCACAGCAAGCTTTATTGTGACAGTCTGACTAGAAACAGCATGTTTTTTACTGCTTATTTGTCTGTGGAATGAGACAAGTTGTTTTCATGTGTGGGCGAGGCAAACCATGACGCTGTGATGGTGAGATGGCAGATGTATTCCATGCTCTGTGGTTCCAGGTTATGTTTTTAAACTCCCAATTTTAGGACAGTGAGCCAAGACTACAGATGCGGTCAAAGCAACCATGAAGCCCCAGTAGAGGAATGTTCCTGATGGGCCAAGTTAATCACCTGACATCTATCCAACGAATCAAATGCTTTTTGAGCCTGTAAAGAAAAACTGTTGTGTGTTGTGTGTAGAGAAGTGTATTATTAAAAGTTGCCTTCATTTTAAATGAATGTCATTCGGACTGACGGGTACAAGCACATTCTCTTCTATTTCTGGCATGTATCGTATCATATTCCAAGTTTGCTAATACAGGGACCTATGACAGAAAATCTACAACTTTTTACTGAGATTTTAACTTGCTACATATACTTTGTTTCACCATGAAATAGTTCAAGCTCCTTATTTTTATTTTTAAAGACCAACATTATCTCAGTTCCCGCTGCTAAATATTTGATCATTTTCTGACAAACACCAGGGGCACAATGAAGTCAGCTCCTTGTTTCATCCTTGTCCAACGCTTTTAAGAAACCAAACGTAACAAGCATGCACATAAACTCATCTATACACATCTCCTTCGTGCAAATTCCTCCTCATTAGCATTCCCTCACACTCTTTACCATTTGACTCATGTTTTCACACTCTGTGTCTTAAATCCTAGTTTCCTAATCAGATTAATTGGGTCATTTTTGTAGCAACTTGTTGGCAAGCGAAAAGACAGCCGTAGACAAGAATGCTCAATTACACAGTCGTCCTCTAATGTTTGCCTGAAACGCCTGAAGCTCTGAATCTGTTATCGATGTGCTGATATTTGTGCTATTTTATGTCTTAAAGACAGACATACCAAAAATACACAGAACCTTTCAACATTCCTAACACGTAACAACATTCACAGATAGACAGGAGAAGTCTGATGTAGTCACACTGCTCATGCAGCCTTCACCTCTGTTTTGCAAAGTTGGATATTTTGTTCTTCTTTTTTTTTCATCGGCAGAATAATTTGTTAAAAATTCTCAGCCCGTGTTCGATTCTGCCATGCAGATTGACGAGCGCGGCGGTGCAGAGAGGACGAAAAATCCCCAGGTTGTGCACGAGTAGAGAAGCATGTACAAGTCCTAGAATCTCGAGAAATGGTTTGTGTAGCGGTGCACAGCTGAGCGTGTTTTTCTAACATGGTCGATTGTGGAGTGGGTCCTTGTGGAGGTGGGCTTTTTCCCATCTGGTGTTAAGAGCTGTTTGAAACAATTGCACATTGTGTCCCAGAAATGCAGATAGTTAGAGACACTCAATAGGCTAAATATAGACCGATCCAGATGGATACTTTCAAATATTATTAGTTTGAAGTAATTTGCTCTGTTCATAGTTTTGACATGTTAGTTAGGCTGTCTCTCTGCTCGTCCTCTAGTCCTGAGATGAAAACCCTGCCTCACCTCAGAGGCTCCCCTTCACTTTCACTTTAATGCTGAGTAGCAGCAAGACTTCCAGGGTCTAGACACAGGAAATGAAGAAGGCTTAAATGCATTGCTGGAATTCTGTCTGATGTTTTCTCTTTTCAGGAGTGTGGAGTAACTGTATTCACGGACTCAGTCTGCGGCGGCACGGCTCGTGGTGTCACTTTTCCCGCAGCACAAGTGCAGGCATGTTCTCATATCAAACCTATCTGTTTCTTGCCATGTGTTATCTGCAGGTCAGCCAACCTCCCGAGCTGCCCCTCCCCTCCTCCTGCTGCATTCCTCGCTTTGCTTTCCTCGTAAATCCCCCAGCAGTCCCAGGAGGGCCGTAACACAGGGGAAAGCCTTTCTTCAACAGTCGTGGCTGTCTGTGGTCAAGCGCTGCAGTGACACAAGAGAGCACAGACCGTCTGTCATGCTGTCCACAGCCACACAGCACACCCATCAGCGGCCGTCTGACCACGCCACAGCTGTGATGCGATCTCGGGTTCTCTATGGTGCCTGTCTGCCTGCGCACACGGACAGAGGGAGGCAAAGACGACATAAAGGGATGGGGACAGAGGAGGAGAAAGTGCAGTGGGCTTCTGTCACTTCCCCCGTAGTCTGAGGTTAGTTCATGCTGAGCAATAACTCATAGGTCCCTTGACAGTTTGCTGCACTCTGTTTCCTGGACTGAATAATGAATGTGCAGGGCTTCCATTAGCGTTAAAAGCTCCGATTATTTCACAGGGCCTGACAATTACTCATGCTCAGGACTCCAGGGGGAAAGGGTGGGGGAGATCCACTGGGATGAATTCATCGTCTCCTGGTTTATGCGTGATGAAGATGTTTGTGTGTACTTATGACAAGCGTGTTCTCATATGCTTTTACTCTAAAAAATAAAAGGGTGAGTAGAGCGATAATAAGGAGGTATGGTGATTTGAGTTAGTGCTCTATTGGCAAGTGTGAGTGCACACTGAACTGCCAATATCCGCCTTGATTCCAGGAACTTGTATATTGCCATCTGTTCAAGAAACCCACCATGTGCTTCTCCGTACTCAGAACGGTAAATTTTGGCTGCGGTAAACTTGCACTTGAGGACGTACCCTTACAATAAATACTCCAGAGACAGATAAGACGTTTCTTTTAACTACTCATGGTGACAGGGACACAATCTAGTCAGCACTTATCCCAGCTCTCATTTTAAGTAATGCTTCAGAGTAGTGCATAAATTGCACAAAATGGATAGTATAGTCAGCACACTTTCTTGGCTTTTAGCAGGCAGATGTTGCTGGCGTTTAATGTCAGAGGTTACTCGGTTTAATTCTCAACCACAGTGCTTCTAGGATGCAGTGATGCAGTTTCGAAAAGCCACAGCAGTGTCCCTCCTGGCTTAATCTAGACACAGACCGGGGGTCTCAGAGGCAGCGAGCAGAAACAAGCAGCCTATGCAGAATCAAACCGAAACTGTTGCTACATTGAGAGATCCTCTGTACCGCCGGGACCTGAGCGTGGCACACAGCCACCAAACAGCTTCCTTTTTGTTTTTTTTCCCCACCGTTCACTGCAGTTTCATTAGCCTGCCTTTGCCAATATCCTGATATGCAGGCTAAAGGTTTTTTAGCAATGACTGGTGAGTTGCTCTTTGCTAGTGGATGAGTTATTGTTAATGAATGCTGAATTACTCTCTTAGCCATAGAGGAGAAGCAGGAGGCTTGGCTCATTGATGTGCTGTACTCACCATCTCCATCTGGTTTCCAGGCAGCAGCATTTAAAAGACGGGAGGTTTTGAACCAGCAGAGGAGCAGACCATTGAAATTCAGTGCTACACAAGGGAGACCCTCTTACAAGAGCAAAATCGGGAGGGGAGGAAGGAGATGTACTGTGGAGCCACTCGATTAAAGAATCAGTGTCCAATCTCCTGGATTACACCCCCTGACCTGCCACGCCAAATCCCCTATTAAATAAGTCAAGAATTGAATTCTTTTCCTTTCCCTCCTGCTAACTGGCTTATTGATTTACGGGTGCTCAGTGCTTTGTGACGAGGCTCGCCTTTAAATTGCCCTAAAGAGACTGTTTAAGAACATCTGATCGTTTTTAAGAAAATCATGACTTTCAAAGCCTTGGTTTATTTTTTTTTTCCCCCTGATGAAATGCGCTGTGTGATTCGAGTTGTGAGGCTCCTCTTGTGTGGGGGTCACATGGTCAGGCGGGATTAGAGATGGTGGCTGAATGACCTGCTGATGTTTCAGCAAAACATTTAGCGGATTCAAGTTTAACGGGGTAACAGCGTGAAGTGCTTGCTCTTATCATATCACGCTGGAATGAAGCCTGTGCATGTGTGAGGGAGGAGTACTGCGGTTTGCGTGTATCTTCTTTCTCAGCTCCTCTCCGCCCTTTTCCACATTTCAAACCAGTTTAAGCAACCTCTTACGAAAAACATTCAGCCTTCACAGCATATGGCAGCTTACTGGGAGAGCAAAGGGAATTCTGTAAACAGATATGTGGAGATGTGCATATTAGCATGATATCTTTATCCACCACACTCAACTTGAACAGCGTTGTTATTTACCAGGCTGATTTGACTTGAGAGTATTGGCTTTGATCATAAAGCTTGTAGTAAGAATGAAGTCAGTATTTCACATGACTAAATTCACAAAAACAGGCCTGTGCAGGGCCATATGATTGCTTAATTGCCATATGGGGTATGCTGTAAACACATGCCAGCTGATGAGAAGCTATTGCCACAGTGTTTTTCTTTGTGCTTCATTTGGGTCTCTAATGCTGCTTAGATGTAAGCTGGACATGAGTTACAAAACAAAATACAACATGCCAGCAGAGATCATCTCAGTTTCACAACTCAAGCAGTAGTAATCATTAGCTGTTACAGATCTGTAGATACTAAAATATCCTACGTTAGATAGACTTACCCATATATATTGTATGGTGAAGCATCTCTAACGGTAAATGAACCCCAGTTTCATCAGACTTACCCATATATATTTGTTAAATTTAAGACAGTTTAATATGAAAAAATAATGAATTTGCCCTTGAGGGATTAATAGAGCATGCAAAGTAGGTCTTCTTTTTCTTCTTCATCTTCTTCACCCTGCTCCATCTTAACATAAAAAACATCTTCCCCGGCAGCATCTGGAAAAGTTCCTGTTGTTTTAACCTTGAGATTTCTTCTGTTTAGTTGCTCTCTACTTTTCCAGATCCTCAGCAGTGGCAGCATCATGTTTTTGGAGGGGTAACGCAGAGGCTCCCAAAGTGGGGGTTGGGACCTCCCGGAGGGGGTCATAAGACACAATGGGGGGTCTTGACATGCCTTCCAAAAAACAAATAAAATTTTGAAATAGACTAAAATCGCATATTCAAACCCAATATTGCATAAATATATACAGAAACCTGAGTTGAAATTAAGCTAAAACCATGCAAATAAAAAATTGTCCATCAGTTTTTTTACTTTGTTTTTGTTGACCCATGACCCCGAGGCTATTATGATTCATTAGCGACAGCATCAGTTGCTGCAGGTCAGTTTACAGCTGTTAGGTGAGTTTAAGAAATGATTGTAATGTGTAAAAAAAATCCTGAAGTTTTTGCACGTGGCAGCAATAATGAAGGTGCCTGCTGCTCTTTACGCATACAGACCCTCACAGACAAACATAAACATCACCTGTTTATAAAATACTGAATGTTTCCTCAGTGCTGCTGTTTATACACGGAAATTACTATATTCTTTCTTAAATTGCAGTAAAATAATAGCATGGTTGTTAGGCTGTTGTTCTTTTATGTTGTATTAATACGCCCTACTTGTGTGTGTGTGCGGTTGTGTGCAACATTATATACCACCTCCAGGGTCAGTGGGGGTCGCCAGTCTCTGACAATGTTATTTTGGGGGTTGCAGGCTGAAAAGTTTTGAAACCCCTGTGTTAAGGGAAGGAAACGGCCAGAATCCAGGACACAGAATGACCCCTTGGCATTCTGACCTTTTCCTGCTCACGAGGCTGGCAGTGTTGACAGCACCCTGGTGGGGGAAGGGTAAACAAACGAGCTATATTGAAAAGAACTCCAGGCAACTGCTTCAAGTAAAACAAAAAAAAGAGAAAACCTAACTTACACACTCAGTCGCTTCAAATTAGCATGGAGTATAGACTGTTAGAGTTAGCTGAATCTTGTTAAATTTAGATATTGTTTAACTTAATTTAAAGAATTCCTTTTGAACTAGTTTTGCAAAACTTTTCTTGTTTTTTGGCGCGGCGTGTCTAAATCAGGAATAATCCCTTCACTCGTATCTTTTAATCTTTGTTCCTTTCTCTGAACTGTGCTCCACAAATAACAACATCCTGCTTGTCTCTCTGAGTCACAAATCAGCAAGTATATAAGATAGACTTTCTTTCATCATTTAAAATCCCAGAGAGGAGGCTCGACACTCAACACTGGCCGTTTGATATCAGCTGATTTCCCCAGAAATCTGCTGCAGAGTGGTGGCTTGATCTTTCGTGGCCGTGGTCTTGTGGAACGAGTCTTTCTCATACAGGCCTTGAAGTTGAGTGTATTTTACTTGCCTCTGCTTCACTGGTGTCTGGAATCTCTGGTGTGACATGTAGGCGCTCGCCACTGATAGATTTTGCATCCCTCGGGACAGGTTTGTATCACTGTTGGCTGTCAGCGCATGCATTATGCTGTTTAAGCAAGAATGATCACTGCTATTAACAACAAAGAAGGCCCAATTGAATAATTTAACGTAGCGGCAGTGGCTCGTTGCTGTTAAAAGAAGCGAGCGGAGAACTGATCAAACAGCCTGCCCTCACCCAGCTGTGGGAATATAAATAATAAAATGAGATTAGAGTGATTAGTTATGGTGCCCCGTTCCACACCGGTGCCCACTACTTGCGTTCCTTTCCCGCTGAGATTCTCGCCATAGACATTTTGATTTCAGTTTGCTGCTTGCAATTGCAAATCAATATACTCAGTAGCAGATGAAAGTGGGAAAGATGGCACGTACTGCGAGAGAAATCCTAGAAAGTGATGTGCTCTTGTTCAGGTTTCTGTTGTTGTTGTTGTTTTTTTTTCAACCTAACTCTGTACAGATTTTTGTGACTCGCCCACAGGCGACAAAGGAAAAAAAAAGGACAATCTTTTCCACATCGGGCCTGCTAGTAAGTCTTCAAGGTCTGTTTTAGATTCATCTCATGTTTCCCTTGAACTATATTCCATGGATCTGTAGGCTCTGACTCCCTCTAGAGGGAGTGAGGATTAGGTACAGAGGATAATCCAAAACATGCCACTTCCTATAAACACTCCCACTCACTTAAAACATACTTTTAACTTCCTGGCTTGTGCCAGATTTCACATTTAGAATTCGGTTTGCAGGATTATCTGAAATGCTCGTGCTTAGAGAGTCAATTTTGTTGATTTCCTCTTGCAATAACAGCAGACTTGCTGATGGATGGGCAGCGCACATCGAGAGGCAAATGTCTCCACAGTCGATGTGCTTACTGCGGCGTGTTCTATCTTCATCTGCCTACGTTATAGCAGCTTGGAAATCAGTATTAGCAGTGCATGATGTAACAGGTCTGTAAGGGTACATTAGCGAGACAGAGGCACATCCTCAGCCATCAGAAATATTTATCAGTTACTTGAGATCATGGCGCTGTTTCTCCCAAGGATCTTGGAATAACATGTTTTGAGTTAAGATCAAATAATTATTTTGGTTATGTTACTCAAAGATTGATCCCAGTAAAATGTTCCACTCTTTGACATTCTGATAATTTATTCCCATCCTGTTATCATCATAGCTGTTACTGGAAAGTTCGAGTGAGAGCCCTGAATATGTGAATACTCATATGATCAAAGGGTTTTGTAATTAACTGAATCTTTGAGGATTTAATGAAATTGCAACAAGAATTACAAGTGCAAAGCCTGCACTGTTGATATCGAGTGTGTTACAATTTTCAGAAATTGTGAACTATTCAAAAGAGCTTTTATTCCCTCTGTTCTTGTTTAGTTTAATTTTCTGGTGCTTTTCTAGAAGTTACATGCTTGATTTTTCTCCTTATGTCTGTGTATACCCTCTATAAACACACACATACACACACACAAAGACACAAACACTTATGTGTGCCTATTTCAGAGCAGGGGCACTTTATCAGAGGCTTTTTGTTGCATCTAAACATGCTGCTGTTGAATCATATATGCAGACATATTTTTTCAATGTACATATCTTAATTTCTACTAAAGTCATAAATACTGCTGTGAAAATGTCTCATTTTAAAGGAGGATAAAATCTCAGATTTTTACCAGAGTCTGTGGTCTGTGAGACATGTCAGGGTCTCTTATTTCTTCATTTGGCTGGAAAGGCCTAAAAGGAAAAAGTGTGTTGCATTACACAGAATAAACACAGACTTTCCTTCTCCACCACAAGCAAGCCTTAAAATTTAAACCCCCCCTTTTTACTGATACTGCCATTACATATGCATTGCTATGTGTTTTACTGCGCAATCAAAACTTACCTATTTTTCCAAACATTTGTGCATGTCCATGTTTGGCCACAAGAGGCCGCTGTGCATATATCCTCTCTCAGTGAACATTGGTTTGACCCTTCAGC
>JAPQLA010000022.1:9298755-9312399 GCA_029822935.1 Naso vlamingii
AGAAGGTCCAGGGTTCAAATCCAGATCTGCTTGTCTCACATCAAGAGGGTTCGATACCTGGCTGGGGTAGGAACTTTCTGTGTGGGATTTGCATGTTTTCTCCACATTCGTGTTGATTTCCTCAGGGTGCTCCAGTTTCTTTCCACCATCAAAACATGCATGTTAGGCACATTAGGTTGGGTTGGCCCAATGCAGCAGCAGCTCAGGACTAACCCTCCACTCTAACCTCACAATTGTATAATTACAATAAAAGCTGCTTTATTTGCTTTATGGATGAGAGATATGCCTAAACATTTAAGCAAAACATTAAGGAAATGTGTTATTTTGTGGCCACATTAAACACAACTGTTAGTGTTTAAACCCTCCCTCCCCACCTCCTCATCCCCGTTACGAGTAAACAGAGTACTAGCAACAGCAGGAAGTTGAGCTCTCTGCTGTTAGTGGCAGTTGTGCAACAAGTGTCAGTGCCAACACTTGTTTTGCAGAGCAGTTTGTTCTTTGCTTTCTCTCTCTCTCTCTCTCTCTTACACACACACACACACACACACACGCACGCACACACACCTGAAAGAGCCTCGGCACATACTGCCACATGGCACAGTGTCCCTGAAAGTAAAGAGCCCTGGCCTTGCAAACCTGCCCAGAGAGATCAAAGGGAGGACAGCTTACCATCAGTGAGCTGAAAAGGGCTCTGACATGAATCTGAGGCACAATCATTAGTATGCAGAGGGAGCATCCATGGGTGTCTTTATACAGTCGAGAAGCATGCTATGCCAAGCCACTGACTCTCCCAAAAGGCTCCATTGTCACCTAATAGAGCTGAAACCAAGGAGACTGCAAAGTCTGGGTGTACAGACCCAGAGAGAAAGGGAGCTTTAACAAAGCGTCTTGCCAAAACCTCCAGCTGCTCTAGAAGAAATAGACAAGCCCGATCCTCCACTCCCACTTCACTTTCTATTTCCACCCTCTATCTCCTTTTCTCTTGTTTTCTCTCATTACACTCTGTTTGTCTTTTCTACGCCAGCAATAAAGTAGAAATCACCCCCCGCATGCAGGTGCACAAACACGCAGGCAGATCACAGATACCCAGGCACACAAACACAATTTCGTTAGTCATAACCTCTGTGGAGTTATAGCACAACATGGAGCCCAGTGAGAGAGCCACTTAGCTCTGTATCTTCATGTCAAGATTAATAACACACAAAACCTCAGCTTATTTTCTATCCTATAATCTGTTTTTTTCTCCTCCCACTTGTCTTTCTCGCATAACTTACTGAAAATGTTCTCACTAAAGTTTTCCCATCGTATCATGTGGGCAAAAATCTCACGCTTGAACGGCCAATCTGCTGTATACGTCCCACTACTAATGTAATATCCTTTCAGCCACAGTTCATCAGCTGGTTTGGACGGACAACTTGTTATCGTCACTCCCACAATGCTCCAGTGTCCCGCATTGTCACACTTGAGTAAAGTTGCTCTGTCAGCAGGCATGTCTCACCCTCCACTGGTCACAAGTCCACCGGGCCAGTGGGGCAGGTGAAACACGACACCTGGTGCAAATCTGTTTGTGCACAGAAACACACACAGACAGACACACTCTGAACAATACCTGAAGGTCAAAAAAGGACTCTCACTGTCACTGTTTCTCTCTAATATGACATTTGTTGTCACATCTTCTGTCTTGCTACATGTCCACCCATTAAATACATTTTTTTGAAGCAGCCCAGCTTTCCTTCATATAGAAAAGGCAGGAGTGCTTTTTTCCCTTGCCCTTTAATAAACGTTAGCCTTGAAGCTCTCCTCTAAATTAAAAATAAGGTTTCAATGAATCCAAACGGATGATCTGTGATAAGACACCTGACCTTCAACATTCTTCTCAAATATCCTGATTTGAAGATAAAGAAAACTTTATTGCACTGCTGAAGTCTTTCGCTGGCTGTTTTTACAGCACAGTGAATGGCAAACTATATTTTATCAAACAAAAAAGCAGTTTTCCACCTTACTGTGCGCATATTTTCATTAGTATTTGTCTTCTGTTTGCCTGTACTCTTTACATAACTTTTTTTTCATTGTTTTGTGCATAAAATCAAAGCATATCCAGTATAATCTGCTGTTATGCCTGATGATACAGTGAGTTAGGATCTCCACGTCATGCAAGAGGATGTATGCACGTGACAGAGCACTTTCTTAGCAGTTAAAGGCACAAAGATTTTCGTGTACATGAGAGGAGAATGCCTAAGGGGAACATGAAACTCACAAAAAGGTTTAAAAGGTACACTGAAGGTATAAAAGCACACAAGGAGATATGGGAAACCTTGAATTTAAGGAAACGGGCACCATTTTATACCAGTTCAGTTGGTTTCAAAGGCGCTAGGTAAAGAGGAAGAGGAGAACGGTTATGCAAGACACTGGTTCAGGGCCATTTGGATTCAGGGTGGTAAGTTTTTAGAGAAGGGTACGTTGCTAGAAAAGCCAAACACGTGTCTGAGAGTTTCAGGTAGCAGGAAAGGATACTCAGAGCCTGTACGGGCACAAGCCCTCTTTGTCAGGGCCCGGTCCCAGTCCATGAGGCCCCTGACCACCCCTCACCTTGAAATATAACACGAGTGCATGCAGGAGAGCTCGTTATGCCAAGGAGGCAAATACGGCCGGATTTACAGGAAGTCCAGCGGTCAGGTTGGCCTGAGTGCTTGCATTACTAATCCTCTGCCTAGGAGAAGCAGCACTCTGTCTGCTATTGCTGTGGATGATCTGCACTCACTGTCTATATAGGAAAATCAAAAGATCGGGGAGCAGCAAGCTTACAGATCAGGAGAAGTTACTGAGAGTTTTGGATGAGTTGAGAGCTCTGCATGTTTTTATTCTGACTAATAGGTCATCACTTATCTGATGCATGAGACAGAAAATTGTCAATTTATCAAAATTTGAGGATCTTAGAGTTAACAGTTAAAGACCGAGTAAATTACTTACAGGGAGCATAAAGTTTTAAATAACCTACATGGGTTTTTTGTCCTTGTTACATATATAGGGTATCCTATATTTCTTGTTCTTGCTTCAAGATACGTGAATTTAAAATTGCTTAAGTTAATTCAGTTATCTACTGAAACATGGATGTCTAAAGGAAGGAGTTTACACTCCACTTACGAATTATTTTTATTCCAGACCATATTTGCTCTTACGTGCTACTGGCGGACGTACCGACAGCGTCATAAAACCTCTCCATAAATCTAGTTTGGTTAACTGGCTTCGTCACAAGTCCATGATTCCTGCTCTTAATGATGTGCCTCAGGCAAAAGACAGGCACAGGTTCAGGTTCAAAGACAATGTGTGGACCAGGACGAGCTGTAACCACCACAGGACACTTTTTGCTGGACACCAATTACTCAACATTTCAAGATAGAGGCACTTGTACAAACACACATAAAAGCTCACAACTCCCCAGCACACAAGGAGCCTCGAGTGGGCAAACACATGTTGAAGCACTGGGGGGGAGAGTGGTCCACCCACCCCCCTTCCCACATGCAGCGCACGTACCAGCTGCCTAGGTAGTCCCATATTTGCCTTTAAATACTGGTCAAATTTATAGTTTGATGCTGATTGTTCCCTGGCGCAGTGCCAAAGGGAGTCTTTGTGAAACAACCACACCACCGTCTCCACAGGGAGCAAGCCAGAGCTGTTTGAATCACCACCGAGTTCACCTCCAGAGATATATTGCTTGGAGCAACATATACAATCAAACCCTCACAGAGAAAGCACATGTAAGAAGGAGACAAAGACAAAAGTGAGAGACGCTGAGGGTGGAAAAGCTGGAGCGACTGCTGAGCATCCTTTGTGTCAGAGTGTGGCAGCAGAGCAAAATAATAAATAAAAAATTACTAATAATAAAAAAAAACATATTTCTGCTTCTTCTTGAACTGCTTGTGAAAGCTACACAGATCATCAAAAGCCCTGATGAGTAAGCCTCTCTTCCCAGCGTGTGCCTGTGTGTGAGACAGTGAATGAGAAGGGGAGCCTGTCTCCTTTGTGTCTATCAGGAGTCTCAGACTGCCAGACGTAAGCCTGTCGGTGCTGGTGTAGCACACGCTCTCTTTTGCCGGCATCCGTTCAGCACTCTACAAGCAGCAGCAGCAGCAACAGCAGAGCACAGGCTTTTCCTTTCACTGTCTCCTCTTTACATGAATGCTCACTCGAATTCTCAACAACACTCAAGGAAGAAAACAAATAACAATGCAGTCTGGTCCTGAATTCTGGCGACAAAGGAGTGTTGCCAGCCAGCCAGGAACAATTAGGGCAGAATAGGGTTTAAAAAAAAAAAAAAAAATCTCAAACAAAGAGCCATCCATTGACCGAAGGCACAGTCCCCTCACCTTGAAGTTGTTCCGACCTGGAGGAGGCCAGTAATCCAAAGGTGATCCCCAAGAGAAGCATCCACATCCTGGGTAAAGCGTCTGGTGGTGGCTGGGTAAGTAGCTGGTAGTAAAGGTGTGTAACAGTTCTCCTGTGGTCCTGTCTTCCCTCTGCCAGGAGTGACGGGTAGTTTGTGTGTGTGTGTGTGTGCGTGTATGTGTGTGTGTGTGTGTGTGTGTCTGTCTGTATGTGTGTGTGTGTGTGTGTGTGTGTGTGTATGAGAGGAAAGGAGTGAGTGAGCAGTAAAAAAACAAAAACAGAGAGACGAAACCTGTCACTGTGCAGGGAATTGCTGAGTGTCTGCCGGCTGCTGGAACTGACTCAGACTTTGCCCCAACTTTTCTAATCTCTGCCCGAAAGAGGCTAGTGGCACACACGCAGAAGGGGAAGAGCCGTTCATGTGAGCACACACCCATCTGCCTCTCCCACACTTGCCCCACCTCCCCTCCCACCCTGACTCACACTGCCTCTCTTGCTCTTTCTCTCCCCTCTTCCTGCCTCAACAGTAATGCATAAGAAGAAGGTGATCTTTCCCTCTGTCTGGCTGCTTATCCTCATCTCTCTCCTTCCCTACCTTCCTCCCTCCCCGTCTCCCACTCTCCCTCCCTTTTCCTCTTTTCATGTCACTGACAGCAACAGTTTCTGAGAGCCCATCTGGTCTTTTGTTCAGTCCTCACTCCATTTTCAATTCATCCAATTTTCCTGTCTCGCTCCCTCGCGCTCTCTGTCCTTCTCTCTTTGCTGTATGTCTCAGTGTGATCCTGTGCCACCAATTGAGAGAGGTCACATCCATTTCACAGAGACACACCTCATCTTCAAGTTTTTATTAACCTCAAACATTGATATTAAACTCTGAAATGCTGTACACATTTCACTGTGGGAAGCATCTGTTTTTGATTTCATTGCATCGATTTTCCAGCATACATAAATTCATCAAAGGGAAAATGTTAAGATGCAGAAACAACAACCATGGATCTACTTATTTAAACCTCGGTCTAAAAACAAAGGAAAAAAAGGATCGTCATGAATAATTTCAGAAGCCCTAGAACCATGAATGCTATCAGCAAAATGAGTAAATATGAGAAACTTGCCTCTGTTCTTACCTCCGGTTTAACATTTCACTTCACCAGGTGGCTGATAAAGTCATCTCAGGTTTCTGGAATCTCCCTGGCAACAACATGCATCCTGTGCCATTTGTATTTAACCGTGCAACATCTCAAATAAACAGCTGTGATAAGAATGCGCGAGTGGTGTTTTACTGTGTGACTGACCCTTATCTGATATCTAATGGCTCAGCTTGGCAGTAAGCTTGTAGCTGTGTGACAAATTCAGTCCCTCAGTTGAGCATATTTATTATCAAACTCAACAGCATATGGGACATAAATTACTGGGTCTTCATCCCTGCATCAGGTTAGAACAAACAGTAACATTTAAGTGTGATGGTTTAGATATAAAGTTGAAACCACATGAATATGGATAACTTGCACATACTGAAAGGTAATTTCTCTTCTCATCCGGAAACTTCTGACATGCTTCAGCAATTACAGGAAGTATAAATGATCAAGTTATAGAGTCTACAGCCTGTCTCTGGCTATGTAGCGCTGCACATTGGCAAGAGGCTTGAGCTTTTTGCTGACATCAGCATGCTATCATGCTGAAATGGACAAAACATGCTGGTCTTAAGCAGGTGTTGTGTTTTCCATCTTCATCGTCTATTTGCTACTTAGCACTAAAAACAGAGAACTGCTTAGGAAGACAGAAATAGATTTTTTTTTTAATTTTCGGCTATTTATCCATCAATTAAAGTCTTGGACAAATTGTCTTTATGGCACTAAATAAAAAAGGCTAAGGGTCACTAAAATGATTACAAATCACCCAGAGTGGACCATGAATGTGCACCACATTTTCTGGCAATCTATGCCAGAAAATGTGGCTCTATAGAGAGAGTGAGAGGATCAGCATGGCCATTAGGGTTCTTTCTTCGGGGAGCATGAAAAACAACAACGACAAACAAACTGATCAACACACCAGCATTGCCATCCCTGCAGCTATGGAGCCAGCATCGCTGAAAATACATAAAAAAATACTTGAACACAAAGGCTAAGAATAAGTGAAGAATAAGTATAACTGTTGCTGAGCAGAGCTGAAGGAAGAAACATTATATCATGAGGACAAACTACACTTCCTCAAGCCTTTACTGGCTGCTGCTTCGGGGCAAAAACTGCAGACTATAGAGCATTAGGCAGCAGTGGTTCACAAGTGGCTATAAAAAACAGAAACATATTTTTATTTTTATTTATTTATTTATTTATTTGGTAAATGCAAAAATAAAAATTTGATTTGTAGAATGTTTCAGTTTAGTCTGGAGAACATAATGAAGGAGCAATTAATACTTTCACACTGGCTACTGGCTATGATTACACAATGATTTAATCACATTTCTTTTTTCCGATGTCTGCGTTCACTCCCACACATGATTTCACCCAGGTCACAGGGGTCAAAAGGAACGAAAGCTGTCTCAGAATGACGCACACCTTTTATCATATAGATAGAAGCCACTTCCTGTTTTAGCTGTTGCCATAGTAACTCTTGTTTTTAGGAAATAACAAGAAGCAAGCTTGTTTACAGCAAATATGACTATGCAATGCTGTGTTTGATACAGAGTTTTGTTTTTTCTTTATATATGTAACTATGTGAAATTTTTCCTGTGTGTGACATGTGCTAAATTAATAGACGTGTAAAAATATCAAAATAAAAGTGATTTATGGTCAGTCAAATAACAATAACACCTGAAAGTAAAACAGTGAAAGAGAAACCCGGACATGTAAGATAATGAAGGAAAGAAAGAAACAGAGTGAGTGACAGAGAGACAAATGATTACCCAGACTTTTTGTTTGATGTTTTCCTCTAAGAACAATGTCTGCCCTAGTTTCTCCCTCTCTAGAAACAGCATCGACGGAAACTGCACAGAGGATCCGCTCCTTTAATGAATAGATGGGTCAATATGTAACATTTGCTGTGAATGACAAATCTCTTTTCAAACAGCTGCATGTAAAAAAAAAGGTGTTGTTTCAGCCAATGCTCAAGCACAACGGAGCAAACAAAACTCTCAATCACTGCCAGTCTATGGAGTTAAAATAAGCTTGGTCACCTTAGTTTGACCTAGTTTGGGTCATCTCTGACATTTAAGTGTGTAATTGCATAAAAATGAGACGGAAAAAAAAAGACAGGGAGAGATAAAGCCTTTCGTAGCCAGACTAGCCTGATAATAACCAGAAACTTAACCAAGGCTCCGGGGTTATTATCTGGCAAGCTTTGCAGTATGACGTAACAAAAGAAAAACAGCAGACGTGAACAGCTGTATCCAGGGCCTGACTGAACCCTAAATTAAACACCAGACTGCTGAGTCAGCCAGTTCGCATCCAGCAAGAAGAGAAAAAAATTCCATGATGGTGGCTCAGTGAGGACACGCACATGCACACTTGTCAGACGTCTCTGTGGTTGGGAATCCTTGTGGTAGTGGCTGACTAATGGCAACTCCTCAGCATTCCTGTCAGGCAACGCTCTTTTTCCCTCCGACCAGTGCAGTCACTGGAATGCGACTGGAAGAGAATGTCCATATACGTACAGAACAGCGAGATGACATCCACCTTTCATCACCATGAAACATTGAGCGAATATGAGTGTTTGCACAGATGTGGTGTAAAAAACTCTACATGGTGTATGCTCACTGGTGCAGAGTGTTTGTGTAAAATATCAGCTGGTGATAAAGACAGCATTATTAATCTGATCCAGCAAAGGAAAAACAACATGTGATCTAATGTGATTTATCAGATGTTCGGTCTCAAGTCATCTGACAATTGAACTTCCTTTCACTATTTCCTGAAATGCAATCAGATATTAAATTAAGTTGCCGCCTGTGCTGAAAGTCCGCTAAGAGGTGAGAGAGGTTGTGTATCTTTGGCCGACAGACGAGCTCTGCCTCACCCTGCAGTGTCTCAGGCTGAATGAGCGATCCTGGCGTCATGGGAGCATGACTGGAGTGCTTCAAAAGGCTGGGCTTTGTGCAACGACAACAAAGCAAGGGCCTCACTTGTGTTTGGGTGCTGGGACAGCCGAGCGGGCGTGTTTGGACAGTGAGTGTCACAGAGTACTGTATAGCCATCTGGAATGTTCTGTGTCATCCCCACATCCAGATCGTACTCTCGTCCAGCACGGCGATGAAGGGCCACAGTAATCGGACAGGTGAAATGTTCATAGATGCCCAGTTTCTGGTAAATTTACACATGCTTCATTTTAAACAGGATGCCTCAAGTTGGGTTGCAGCATAACCTTTTTTAAGAAATGACATAAACTTTTAAAAGTAGTATAGCTTGGACAGAAGAAGGAAGTGGAAGTATGAGGTGGTAATTAATGTCTATATCCCTGTTAAAAGATGACTGAATAGAGAAGTGCTGGTAGTAAGGGGAAACGGGGAGACCAGAGGAAATCCTGTCAACAATGGTTGAACAAACTTGAGCGTGAGATAATGGATGAGAGCAAGCCTCTCACCAACTCTGGTGATCATTCACAAAGCCTGTTCACACAGGGAATAATGCGTCTGTGTGTGAGAGACCAGGGAAAGAGACAGGGAGGGACTCCTGAGAGGCAAAGAGGCTAAAATAGTTTGTAACTGTGGATGAAACATGCATAAAGTTCCTTTTCTAAGTGGGCAAGTTATTCTGAACTGATCCTTAGAAAGACTACCCTCTTTGAGAAGACGGAGAAATCCACTGAAAATCAATTTGGTTTCATTTTAAAGCCTTAGGACCGTTAATGAATAAGTGGTTCCATACTTTGAAACATCAGGAAGACCGGGGAAGGGTTGGATGAAAGCTTAGGAAAAGGGTGTGTGGTGTAGACTGGAGGACTGCACCACACCCCTTCACACTGTTATTTTTTGATTAATCGAGAGGCGCTCATTGGATGTGTAGTAAAAACCCCTAAAACACGGATTCAGTCATCGGCCACATCTGTTATTTGGACCACTGCATGCCATGTATTTGAAGGACGTCCAAATATCAGCACAACAGAAGTGCATGCTCGCCCACTCTGGTCTCCATAGCAACTGCCTCCATCACTCTGCACCATGCTGTGTGTCCATGAGTCTGACCTACACGCCAGCCCAAGCCTTGCACTATCTTCCAGACACTGCGCACAGTTCATCAAAACCTCTGTGGGAACAAATCTGATTCCCTCTGTCTGGCGGCTCTCTTATCCAGCTGTTACACATAACGAGATTGCTGGGCAGAGATTGGCGGGCGGCAGTCAGAGAAGTAAATGTCAGACTGTGACAGGAAAACCAATGAAATGTCAGAATCTGTTTTGATGCACGTTGCAGAGCAAATATTTAATGGGGCATTGCTCAACTGCTCTGTTCTTTAATAGTTAAAGCAGCTGACAAGCTGATAGGAAAGTGAGATAAAGCAGGAAGCGTCATCTCACCATCTTGACACACAATGCCAACAAAGGGCACATTTGAACAAAAACAAAAAGCATATTGCACCAACAGCAAGAATAGTCTTCTTGGTCATAAATATAAGGAAGTAGATTGCATGTCAAAGACACAAGGATGCTTTGTCTCATGAAGATATGGTAGCACAAGAACATGAGACTACTTCATGGATCAAAGAAAATGTCATACATGTGGTTATCACTAGCACTGAGCATTTTAACAGCTTTCTTGTTGTTGTGTTGCTAGGGTAACAGCCATCTCATTTCATCTAGAGGTGCTAAAAACACATAGAATGCCACCACAGAGTGTTCACTTCCTGCCATTTTGCTGCATATATATATTTTTTACATGCTTTGATGGCAGCTTACACATTGGTTTCGCCTTCTTAAGCATTTGTGTCAATTTCTGCATTTGACTTGATCTCAGGTTGATCCATGAAGCCACTGTATCTTTTCACAGCAGCTGCTGAAAGTTGTGCGCACAGATAAATTCTCATACAATACAGCGGTTGGATTATGAGCACAGCTCACCGAGCAATAACACATTTATATTCAGTAAGGAGGAGATATGAAAGTGTGGCTAAGGTTGACGGGAGATGATGTCAAATGATGAAATACGGCCGTCACTGTGCTGTAATGACATACATAACTTCCAAAACGGACTGATGTTCAACCATTAAAAAAAAAGGGAATGTCGGCTAAATTTGAAAAGAGGTGTGAATTACGATAAAATAAGGTCTATAATGACATTTCATGCCTTTCAGAACACAATACAATGAAAAAGACACGACAGAAAAGCCAAAAAAATGACTGTCCTCATGCTATTGTACAGTATGGAGATAAAATGTTAAAGGCCACTGTTTTTGTCCCTTTCCTCACTTACTTAAATGGACCTCCAATCACCGTGGCAACTAGCACTGTGGAAGGTGTATGTGTCTGCAAATGGCTAGCTGAACAGTGGGCATACTGTAGAAAACAGCTGGACTGTGCCAATTGCCTGCCCCCCCCGCCTGTATGTCTCTCTCCGCAACGCAGAATGCACACATCTCTTTTTGATTCCACAGCAACCTCAGAACAAAATGTCCTCGCTCGGTTATTGGAGAAGTGGTTGTTTAAGTGTGTGAAGAGCTGCAGTAAAAGCAGAATCGTTCAGCAGAAACAGGCTCTTACTCGAAGTTACTATCAGACAGCGTTTTTCACTTCAGTCCTGGCAATAACAACAGTCAATATTAAGGCAGTTCCTGTTAACACTGGTCCTTGATGACCTGCACAATCCACAATCCACCTGATGTGATTTATAATCTGAGTCAGAACTGCACAGAATCAGTTAATGCAACACATAAAAAGGAACCATGATCGTCTCTTAGAGCAGGGTCTTTGCTCTGTCAAACTGCATTAACAGCACACATACCCTCATTGTAGATGCTACCCATGCAGCAGCACCTGGTGTGTAAAATGAAAATCTAAGCTGGAGACAAAAGGAAGTCTGAGATCACAACTTTCCCCATTTCAGTAACTTCTTGCTTCAATTTAAAAAAACAAAACATTACCAAACCCTGTTTATGCGTATGTAGGATAAGCTCTGCCTGACTGGTGCTGATACGTATGTAAACAGCTGCTCTGCCAACGCTTACAGCAAAGATAAACATCTGCCAGAGGAGGCTGACCTGTATACTCAGCCCAGCAAATTACCCTAATTGGCTCCTATGAAATAATTATTATGTAATCTCTTTAGATTCTAATTAAACAGGAACAGACAGACACATCTGTGGTTTCCCTAGTAGCTGTGTGGCATCATCGTGGTGGGGAGAAACACATTTTAATGAGAACAGACATTTCAAGGTTAAACGATGTATTTTATTGGCATGTGAGTTAACCAAAAACTAAGCGATTGTACTCATTTTTTTATACATATTTACTACTCTTCGGGTTTGTCACAACATCTGTTTGAAATAAGTTAAAACATATAAACATCAACAATTAGTTGTGTTCTTGGATTCCGTTTGAATTTTGTAACAACAGGAAGTGGTTGATCTCGTCAGAAATACATTGACACTGATGTTCAGTAGTAAATACCTTTGACAACAGAACATAGAGGGTTTTCACAGCATCCTTTGCAGGTGTATCAATAGAGACACGGCGGAGATGCTTCAGGACTGAAAAACAGATCTAGAGTAAGCACTTTATATACAGTATACAACACTAGTGTGATAGAGACTCCGCCCATGTTATTATTATGTGTGATGCACCCCGCTATGTAACTTCTGTCGCGGTGATATTTGGCCCCGCTGATAGAATCCACTATAGCAGGAGGGCATTTGAACTCCTCCATCACAAAGCCTGGTGATAATCTGTCTGAAGCAAACCACAAAAGTTTGCACTATGTGTTAGCATTCTCTGCAAGGCTCAATCCAAACATAAACAGCAATCGGCTTTTTAAGAGCTCTGCTTGTAAAGCACGGGTCAGGCTTTGTCATGCAGGTGTTTCTTGTTTTGTCTGTCCAATCCCTTCCACAAAGCTTTCTCACTTCAATTTTCAGGCTAGGGCCATGCGCTGCGGTTTCTCCAGGTTGGCACGGAATTTATCTAGAAACCGCGAGGCTAATTCGTCGTCCACCAGCCGTCCGTCACTGGACAGCGTGACTGTCATCAGCTGCTGGGTGCGCAGGGTTTGACCATCCTCGCACAGCTGCAGCTCCATCCTCGAGGTCCCCACTGCAAGGATACACGCCTGAGGAGGGTTGATCACGGCGCTGAAGCCGCTGATGCCGAACATCCCCAGGTTAGATATGCTACCACCAAGAGAAACAAAGAGAGAGAGGGGGGAGAGAGAGAGATGGGATGGGATGGGAAGAGAGAGAAGACAGTACACATTATGTCATTAGTCAAGCTCAGCAGGGGAGAAAATGCATAAAAATTAACTAAGCGGACATAATGATGGTCCTAAAACCAGCTCCTCATTGCACAAGAGAAGATTACCTCTTTGTGTGAGCGGATAAAAAATGAGAGGGTGAATTGAGCATATAAATATAATTAGCCGTGAACATCTTATTTTACAAAACAGAACGGTATTTTGCAGAAAATTATTAAGGTATCACCAGCCAGCAAATCTCTCCCTAAATGTTGTGTATGTTGAAGACTGACTTAGAGGCAGTTTGTGGTTTGGCTTAATGAGAATTCTAGCTCAGGGGGGATGGAAAAACGAATAGAGGAAGGGTGTACACATATATCCTCAGGAGGACTATGAGCTGCATCTCCATAGGAATCTATCGCTCCTGCCTGACACAGAAACCCAATTTATGTCTAAATGACACTATTAATTCTAATGAGTTGAAAAGCCTCCCTTCCACTTTTCTGCAATGGATGGCACAGTAACTGATGGTACTTGTCGCCCAAAACCACATTCAGTTCAGGCGCGCATAAAAAGCAGACTATGCATAATGTATTGACTATCTGGGAAACCAGATTAAATCATAATAGAGGAAATTTATGATGGCTATCTTATTGCTGAGCCACAAAGGAAATTGTGAAATGGAATTAGGTGTTGGAGATGAAAAAGTCACTGAGTTATGGACTGAAGAAGAAAGGCTGTTAAACAACAATAAGTTTTCGAATGTTATGACTCTTCTTTCTGCAAGAGATGATGTGTATCTTTAGGTTTACCTGAACGAGCCTCCCTGGTACTCCTCAGGCAGAAGTTTCCCATCCCGAGCCTTCTGGGCCAGTGCCTATGGAAGCATGACA
>JAPQLA010000022.1:9607106-9617985 GCA_029822935.1 Naso vlamingii
GCCCTGATTGTAACAATATTTTTCTGAATGATCTCATGGTGTGCACATATAACATTAAGGAGTGCATATGAATTAGTGCAAAGCCACTGCACCAAATATTGCAGTGGCCCCCATTATTAATCCTCATGCACCTGTGCATTTTACTGCTTTTGTGATACCAGCTTAAAGAGACAGTTTGCTTACTAATCAGCTTCCATCCAGTAAATGTGAGCAGGTTCTTTGTCAGCTAACAAAATACAAACACGGCCAATGCAATCTGCAGTTCCTTATAACGTTTTTTTATTGATTATGTGGCCACTTTCTCTGTTTTCCTTTGTTTATCTGCCCTATGGCAGGCAGGATGTGAATGGATGGCCCACTCGATCCCCTATGTGTCTGTGCAGAAAGACAACCTCACGGAGGATTAGAGAGAGAGAGGGGATCGGCTGTCACATCCAGATGCTGCAATTCTGCTCCCTGCCTCACATGTGAATAGGTATGCCATTGTCTGGAGCACTGCTTGTTTTGCTGGAACAGAGACACAGCCGAGGAGATAAACAAGCTGAAACTGAGGTTACACCAAGTCTAAATCTGCTAAGATACAGGATTACAAGGTTTATGTCATGCTTAAAGCTTTATCCTCTGATTGTCAGTCAAGATTTTCTCAGTGGCAAACTTAGTAAGCCTTTAATGGTTGTGCATTAATAGACAATTTGAACAGGAATGTGGGAGTTGTCAAACATGTACAGCATACTGATGCTGAACCATCAGTAGGAAGAGAAACACTCTGAACTGTATGATAAACATGAAGTAGGTACTCCCCCGTTTCAAATCCTTACATTAGGATCACAATCTACTGCGCTGGTGGTTTGCCATGCGTAATATATGCAGTATTTCACAGGTTTAGCTCACCTGCAAAGGAAACAGCCAGTCACACTTGACTTGAAATGTCTGCCTTTATTGTTGAAGAGCATTTCTTCAGAGAACACAATATTGTGGTTTGATTATTCCCTAAAATGTTTCTGTCACAATAAAGAGAGACACATTTGTGAACCTGACATCTTATGAGAATACAGAATACCGCCCCATAGTGCAGGAAATCAGGAAGCGATGCATGCACCGCCACAGACAAATATACCAGACACACAACTTAGGACAGGAAAGCTAGAATGGAGGAGAAAGTATCTCGACAGCATTTGTTATAGTCTGTATTATACTGGGACTCTATTCTAAGGTTACCAGTGAGTTTTAGCAGTGACGGAAGCTTGAACTGCTCCATGGTCATGCTGGTCGGTTGCAGTCAGCTGTTAGCTTCCAGGCTAGGCTAGTGCTCGATCAAAATATATATCACAGTATTTTCCATTGTTGTGGATTGCTGCAATAATAATAAACATACATTTGCATGAAACAAGCATATTTGTCCACTCACATGATAAGAGTATCAAAAACTTGAAAAATATCCCTTCAAGGTACATTTAGAACTAAATTAAAAGATGTGCATTTAATTTGCAATTAATCGCAAATTAACTATGGAAATCATGCGATTGATCGTGATTGAATATTTTAATCAATTGACAGCACTAATACGTATATATTTATGTGTGTGTGCGTGTGTGTGTGCGTTTGTGCGTGCAGGAAGCTCTTTAAATTTTGAAATGAGGACATTAAAGATGTTCTTTAGGGATATAAAAGGTCTATTAAATGATTGAGGGAACTGCTAATGACTAATAAATCTGAAATAAAAGTGTTGGGGATAGTTCTGGCTTCAGCATGACAATTTGTCCAGCGCGTAGTACTTTCTTCATTTACAATAAATTGCATGGGGGGATGTTTCCGTGAATAAATTATGATAAGGAATGTGGAACCTTCAGAACTGGTTCACATCTTTTCACCTCAGGCTTCCAGTAAAAGATTTGAAAAGAAAATCTTAGGCCATGATGCGAAAGTGAAGAAAGTCAAAACTATCAAGCCTGCAAGAGTAAACAACTTTCAGATAAGCACTTTGGATGGACCCTTAATATACTAAAGCACAATATATCGTGCGCTAGTCTGTAGCGCCCATACATTTTTTCCCCTACCTTATCCCATCTCCATCTCCTTTTTTTAAACAACATATTTCAGATGACTACCTCATCTTTGCACCAAATAAATTGATACTTGCACTTGGTCATGATCCACGGAAGTTGCACACAGCCTGAAAAAAATCTACAATTACTTAATGCCTATACATTTCAGCAACCAAACCTCACAACAATATATGAAAATTTCACAAAGTTTTTCGGACCATTGCAGAGTTATTTACCTTACAGCCAAACATTGTTTCAAATGGCGATATGAGTGACGGGCTACTCCTAAACTTATGAATCAAACTTTTATTTCCGCTGTCAAGTCAAGCGCAATAAGTTGCAAATATTCTCAAGAACAGATAGCTTTATGTTTTCCCTTTTCTTTCTTTTAAAGGATTAAGGAAGCAAGTGGATCAACTAGGTAAAATATTACACATTGTGTTCATTGAAATTCATTTTTATATTTGTTATCCATGAAAAACATCAAACGATCATTGTGAAAATGAACTTGCTTTGAACTATAAATCTCTCCAAATTTAAACAGAGCGAGGCTTCATTTGCTTTTTTTTATTTGAAATTAAATAGCACAACTAAAATTGGATTAAAACAAACAGCTTGATTAAAAGCTTCAATCTCAAATCTTGCTTCAAAGAATTTTATATTCATAGACATGCATTGTTTTTGTTTTTTGTTTTGCTTTTTTCTTGTTTTTTATTACTCTCATTTTATTTAATTGATCTATTTTTAGGTGTTATTTCAAAAGATTGTTTTTTACTTCACTGAGTATTTGCTGTTAAATGCCTGTGATAAGACATAATCTAACATATTTGTTTTTTCTGGTGAAATTGCTGCCTTATCTGTTGTAATGAACCATGGCTCGTTGCATTTTTAAACAGACAACTCAAAATCAGGCACGGTGGGAGAGAGTGCTTTGTGCTAATGTGGACTGTCCTCACTGGAAGTATGCATGAATGGATATTCGAGATTGCCGCTGGGAGGTCGCGTTCAGCTTCTTTCGAAACACACTATAGAAATACTTATCACATTACGTTAAAAAGAAATCGGAAACAGGCTTAACGATGCAGACAGGCATCCATTTGGAAGTGACAGCATTTGTGTGTTCAGATTTTGATTGTTCGTGTGTCACTAATGCTAATTTCAGTTTAGGTTTTAGGTTTTATAGGATGCCACAGACTTATGATGATGTTCCTCAGTGTGATAAGTAATATACTGATCATGATCACCGACTGATTCATGCTTCATTGAGTGTGGGCCTTCTCATCTCTAGATGATGCTTTTGAGCTGCAGCCAATATCCAATAACTAAGCCAGTCATGCAGTCTCCCTCACCATTATAATGTGAAGTTGAAGCAGCTTAGAGGGTATTATTAGGGTGAAGCTTGCTTTGAATTATTTTAATTTACCCCAGATACATTGGTGAATCGAGAACCCGATCCAAAAGTGGCCTAGAATGGAAACTAAGAATTCAATCTTCCTTCACGAGCCCTATAGGCCAAAGGAAGCCTTGGATAAGAAGTACAGTTAGAGATTAGTGTGGATCAAAGTGGAGATTAGAGAGGATGGCAAACACACTGATGCACCTAATTATCAAGTCTGTGAAATTTGATGAATTGCTTTGAATCTCAGAGACGTCGCCACTGAAGTGTTGGTATGTGGTGAATTCCTCTCATTGAATCTGCATGCTAAACTAATTCTGCAGCTGAAATATGCAATCGCTGCGAGTACAGTGGAAACAGGGAAGAGCAAAGGAGGATATCAAAGACGAGGCAGAGAAAGAAAAGCTTGCTACGTTAGGCAACCCGAGGTGACGCTAAGACTGATGGAGCAGAATGAAAACAAGCGACGTGTGACACATTCGCAGGCCCGCAGACTTTGCCTCTTCACATGACCCCTCAAAACACACCTGACTACATTATTTCATTGCCTGTGAGCCGTGCAGGGTATCAGTAGTGATGTCTCATACCCTCCGAAACAACATCATGAATAATGAACGCCAGATCTCAAAATAAAAACCTCACATTATTAATGTTCTCAGAGCATCCGTAAAAGGGGCAGCTGCACTGTAGGTGCCACAGTACGCCCTTCTCACTCAGTCTCTGAGCAGGCTGATAGTATTTTTTGGTGAAAACATCAAACAGGAGGTAATGTGGGTTTCATCAAAATAAATACTAGAAAATTCTGAGAATAACAAACCCCAATTGTTGTGTTATGAATTTTAAAGTGTGAAAAGAATTTCCAGCACCTCAGTCTGACAGTTGCAGATGAGAGTGAGCGGCTTAGATTGTATATTTTATGTATATCCCTCATAACACAGAATCACTGTCATACTTAAACTTGCGATATTGAGCTCTGGGCTTACGCGTTCTTAACACCCCTTATGTTTCGATAAACCTATTCCATGTGTATGTGTATTCCTTTTGACAACTCAACGAGACCTACATGGCATTCCCAACATGATTATTACATTATCTAATTGCATCCCAACACATGTAATATTCAGGCTCTGACAACATAATACTCTCAGGGAAATGAAGAGATCTGTGTGCCTTATGCCATGTCTGAATGGCACTGCACTGCTTTTTCCTCTTTCCTATCAACACACCAGCTTTTCAGGGCTGGTCCCCGCAAAGCGACTATAAAAAACACCGTGCAGTAAAAAAAATTAAGATCATTTTAAAGCCTACATCACTACAGCGTCTGTAATTCACATTGTTAATGTTGAGCAATCCTCATTTTTACGAGGAAGCTGAAAGCATAACCAATAATCTATACTGGAACATTCCCTTAAGTACTTTTTTACTCGCCCTGGCCACTCCAGCAATAACTGGCCTCATGAGTCTTGTATTTGTCTTGCCCTTTCAGGGAACAAGGTCACATTGTTTACAATGGCAGCGCTGCATCTCTTTAATGTTCTCCAAGGACAGAGTGATCTTTACTATGATGTTTCAATAGTGTTCAGATCGTTGCTCACACAAGAAAAAACGCACATTGATGTCATAACAGGTGGGAAAGATGCAGATTTTTTTTCTTTCTTTTTTAAAAAAAATACACGGACATATATTGTGTCAAAGGTGACTGATTCTTTTAACAATGTCTAAGTATTCGCAAAGCTTCACTTGGCAATTTTTTCCAGCTAGCAAAGACGGTGTGGTCCCAAAAGCTGCATAAGTCAAGATTAAGGGTATGGCCTCCGTGATGGTTCCCACACTGCAAATAAGACTTAAAGGAGTAAGGATTGGTCTTCAGAGAACCACAGACTCCCAGCTGGTGGGAAAGTAAAAGCTTTAAATCAGAACCATTAGGCCAGGCTGTCATACAGCAATATGACACAAATTGTGGAAGAGAGCACTCAGAAGTGACCTCAACAGATACATGTGAATGAAATGGAAATTCTGTGGATTCAAAGGATAATATTGGAAAACACCGCACCCTTATCTGGAGGAGAAAAATGTGCATCCATGTTAATAGTTTTCATTCGCGTGCCCGGACAGAGTCAAGGAAAATGTGAGGCTAGAAGAAAGGAGTGAAAAAAATTGAGTTATTTTATGATGGCTCCGTGGATTGCAAAGCAAGAGGGTGGTGCTCTTTACCACAATATGCCAGACACACAGACAGGCAGGTCGACAGTTATGAAGACAAATGAATGATGCAACGCCTTTAGCACTGAGGGAAACCAGATCAGATGTTGACAGTGAGATGGACAGATCCCTGGTCTGGCATTCAAATGTTTTCTCACGTCTGCTATCATTTTGTCTGTGAGTGCATTTCTTCCCATAGTAGCCATATTCTTCCCTGCTATGCATGTTGTGCAATACGACTGAGTTTAGTATAATATGTGCTGTACCGCAGGTTGCCTGAGATAAGCGTTTCACAAGCAATAATCTCTCTGAAGTCCTGAAGTCTCCTGTGTCAGCCTCCATGCTAAAAATCTGCAACATGTATTTCATAATTCATAACACAGAGCCAGCATTTATAAATGGGGTTTATAAAAGTGCTGAAGCCTGAGAGAGATTATGACTGTTATATTAAACTGTTTTCTGGGCTGTCAAACTTGTCACAGTGCTCCTCTCGCGTGCGTCACATTTTTCCCATCCTGTGACTGTGTGGTGACTGTTCTCCTCAGCATAAACAGTTACGTAGGCTTATGTCTCATATTTTAGCCTACAGTGTTAAAATACAATAGGTATGATGTATACAACCCTATTTAAATACATCGAAGGCTGTCATGGGAGAGCAATCCTGTGTGACAATCAGCCTGAGGCCACTATCACACTGTCACACACCCAAACAGGCGAGGGGAGTCGGTAGGTGGCAGTCGTGTCCCATTTGCCAGAGACACGTGGGAGGAGTTTCTCTCTCTCTCTTGTCTGTCTACCTAAATCTCTCTCTCTCTCTCTCACTGTTTGTGTGTGTTTTTTCTCTCTTTCTCTCAAGCACGCAATGCGCGCCCAAACAGTAATTTGCATGTGCTTTCCTCTATTAAATCTGACCAATGAGTGAGAAGGACAAAGGTCAGAAACGTTTAATTACTGACAATGTTCCGGGTGTGATTCGGCGCGTGGGCTCCCTGCAGTAGATCTTTTTTTTTCTTTCTTTCTTTCTTTTTTTTGAGCCCTAAGTTCAAACAGAGAAAGACAGGCGAAGAGGAAAGACAATTCCCCTTGCCCTCCCTGCCACAGTCCTGCGGCTGCCGAACCACCAGCAATGACTGGCGGAAGTCACACTTGGAGAGAACAGCATGTCAGTGGGAGGTAACCTACATGATGCCCCCCCCTCACCCCCCTCCCCATGCACTTATCAATTCAGTGTCCGTCCGTGCTGCGCCGTGCGTTATATTTGGATAAGAAATGCCAGGCGCACTGAAGCACTGAAAAGCGCACAGATGGATACAGCCTGCGTGCGCGTAATGGAAGGAGGTAATACTGAAGCAGCTTAAAACACAAAGCAGTCGACAGAAGAGAAGAAAACAGCACTTGGACCATCATCACTCTGTGGATAATAATAACCCTTAAACAGTTTCTTACCCTGTGTGTGTCACATCAGTGGAGAGGCGAGGCTCGAACAGGCGAAATGCACGCACAGATGGAACGAGGGCGCAGAAGTGATGACTGCCTTTGGTGAACTATATAGCTCCCATCCAGACAGGACGAATCAAGGCTCGGCGCGGTAATCATGTAAAATTGAGCTTTTGGAGGTACAACTCCTCACACTTGAAGCCGCTGCATGAATTCTGATGGGGTTTAAAAGGCTTCCTGAGGATAACTGCTGATTTTTTTTCTGTCGATGTTGCATCCCAGTTTAACGCCTTTTTACTCTCGAATTTGGAGAACGGGGCATCCTGAGGAGAAGAGAAGACAGAGCCACTGTTTATCCTCGGCAACTTTATTATCTCTCTCATGTATAGGATAACAATTCAGTCGCTGAACTGCGGGACTTCTTTCATCGATATAACCAGGAGGAATAAAAGAAATAACCATCTCGAAATCCGCACTGGGCTGTGAGATGAAATCTAATCAGATTCAGCGGGGTTGATGACTAAGACTTGAAGAAAAGTTACATTTGAAATCGACTGAGAGCAGGACGTTAAATTAACCCCACCTCTGCCCCTCAGTGTATGGATGATGGTCTGTCATGCAGTCTAACGACGGGCTTTTCAGGATGTATCTACTCGGAAACTGACCACACGAGCTTCTCTGCTCTCTACACGCTGCGGAGGCGCTACTTTTTTAACGTTTAATTCATATCTGAAAAACAGAAACAGTGTTGAATTACATTTGCGTAACTCATCCCTTGGAGAAAAACTGGGACCACAGTGGATAGAGCTTTGCATCGGAAGAGTAGTTCAGCCATGGCACTTGTGGGTGCCTCCGCGTTATGTGCGTCCTGAAAAAAAAAAAAGAGGAAATATCGGGTGCGTTAGGCTCACATCACTGTGAGAGATGTCATCCTGACTGATGTGTGGATTACATACCACGTCGTATTGAGTGTGGGAGCGCAATGTGTCTGACAAGAAAATATCACCACGGATTCTGCCAAACCGCCTGAGAATTGCGGATGTTTTTTCGATGCAGTTTTTGGGGAGGGAGCAGAAGAGGGACCGTTCTCCGTCCAAAGCAGCGATCCTGCAGACCCCGGCGTCTTTGTGAACAAGTAAGTTATTGTTTGTTGTGTAGAAAGGATGTTTGTTCGACTGCCTCAAGTAATATCTACAACTACTTCATCCAGCCTGTTCTGTGTGTGAATGTGGTAGTTTTTCTTCGTCCTTTGATGACTGCAATGATATGAACTAAATCAGGGCACAGCATTCCCAAAGGCTTCCCCCTTACTGATACTGCGGCCTCTAACTAAAAGACCGCTAATCACGCACTGATTTGGAAGATAGGGAAAATATGCGCGCGCTCCTGAGGGTCTGCTTGCGTTTCACTGCGCGTCCTTGAGTTGCGTGGCGCGAGCATTCACCTCAGATGTCATGAACAGTGACAAAAAGGGGGAAAAGAGAGAGTTCAGCTTTTCTACAAAGCAGAGAAAGGAACATATATTTGTAAGTGTAATACATGTGCGTGGCTCTTTTCACGCTGTGACACGCTGGATGCGGGCAAGGCACCTGCAACCATCCCTATCCATCCATCCATCCATCCAGCCTGTCTTCTTCTTTCTTCCTCGCATGGTTGACACAGAAGGCGCCTCTGTCGTTGCCTGCGAGGGAGCTGTCCTTCTTACGTGGTGCTGAAATTAAAATCCACCGTCCTTCTCTCTGCCTCTGATCAGCTGGAGACGGGCTGAATGTTGTAGTTCATGGCTCGAAAATGTGAGTTACTAGTCTGCTGTATGTAATCCAATACGCAACAAAGCAACAGATGACACATTTGAGAGTTTATGTTTGTGATACACAAGAAGTTAAAAAGCCAGTTGCAGTTGTACCGAGTTGTATTGTAAATAATAAATACTATAGGCCTATTATATTTAAATCTCTGTGTAGAGCAAGCCTACATACAGACAGTAGATGTGGCTGTTATACATTATCATGCCCCATTAGGCCACCCATGAGTTTTATCTTCCCATATCCCCTTATCTGTTTCTCTAAGTTAAGATTAAGAATATTTTCAAATGAGCATCTCCCTCAACAAATGCTGGTAGAAACACTTTTTTTTTTTTTTTTCGTAAGTGAGTGCTTTTGTGGGCTTAAAAATAGATGTCTGTCATGTTGGAGATGAACAAGTGTTGGTAGTAAAAACATAAATAGAGATTGCTGTCACTCCTCAGACAAAGAATGAATTGCAGCACTTACCTGTGAAAGTGAGAAACATGGCAAACATTATTCACTCACTCAAAAAAAAAAAAAGTCCTCCATATGATGGAGTGACATTGCCTTGGGGAGACAAATTAGACGGCTGTTTTTATGTTTTTGCCCTGTCAGAGGCCTTAGCGTGATAAATCCCCCCCCACACACACACACATATTCCCAAGATTGCAGTTATTTGTTGGCAACTGGTGCAGAGTGATTCATAGTAATAAGTAGAGAGACTATTCCTCCTCCCCATATAAGACTTCTCAAACCTTTTCATCTTTCTGGAGATTTTCCTGGAGATGGATACGGATCAGTGTTTGTTTGTTTCACTATGCTAGGGTGGCAACAGCTGTATCCCCAGTGTGTTCCTATTAGTCCTTCTAAGCAGAGGGAAACAGCGTCAGAGCAGGTGCAGCAGAGGGACCAAGAGGGACTTTCTGCTGCTCATACAAAGCCAGTCTTCAGCTGATAATGTTGCTACCGTAGACATCAATTTCTATCCAATTTCTCCAGCCATTGTTGTCTGACTTATCTATTGAAAATCATTTCAAGCAGCCGTGTCAGAAAATTAATGAACTTGTCAGCTGGAAAAGGGCACTACTGCAATGAGGTGCCAGGGTCTTGCAAAGCGACAGTCTGTACACCCATGCTCCCTGCCCACACTCCTTTTGTCATTTTCCTTCCTCCTCAGACTCTGACTTAGTTCAGATCAGGGCCAGTACTCTGTGCCATGCAATAAAATGTTCATTTCTCAAATCGGATTAATCTCCGTAAAGCCCAGCTTAGGACACCATTAGCATTCATTTATTTCACTGTTGGGGACTTGTATCAATAATGGAGCCACCCCTACATTTTTCATCTTCTCTGGGTATAAAACCTCACAGGGAGTTTCATTCTGCAAGAAAGGGAGTGTTGCACGGATCCGTTATCTACTCCCTTGCTTATTGTATTGGAGACCAGCAGTGCGAGGCAGGAGGTCTGAAGTAGCGGGCCAGATAGGAGCTGGGAGCCCTAATGCTGGAGGTGAAAGAAGCCGTTATATAAAGATAAGGTTGACAGCATCCACATAATGGATCATTGATATCAAAGTTAAAGCACAAAGCAAAATAAATTGGCATTACTTTTGGCAAATTAATTTTTTTTTGTCTCAGCTAGTAACAATCCACATAATTACCCCAAGTCTGTCCCTCTCAGCTCTCAGTGGAGAAAAATAGGAAAGATGATGATTCTGAGTTCAAGTCAGAAGCAGCAGTGATGTAGGTTGAAGGTTTGCAAAGTACATCATAGCCAATGATTGCTTGTTTAGTACACAGGATCAGTCTTGGGGTAACAAATTGGGCATAGTTGTAGAGACAGGCAAGAAGAGAGCCACCTTAGAGTAAACTGGCATTTGGAAGATGCTTTAATACGCTGATCGTGAGTAGGATCTCACATGATGGTCACTGTCACGATGTTGCCTTGCGAGTCATGTTGCAAGGCAGCTATTGTGAAGTGGGGCTGCAACTAACGATTATTTTCAAAATCGA
>JAPQLA010000022.1:10091604-10102075 GCA_029822935.1 Naso vlamingii
AATAATAACAATTAAATATTTTTTCAAAAATGTACAGTGCTAATCCAAATGTATATGGGAAATGTTTTATAACGCTAATGGATAAAACCATCCCCTTCACTGTTATATAATTTATATTGCCACATATGCTGCTCTTAGTAAAGACCGAGGTTGTACTAAGTATTATTTATTGCACTGAACAGAAACGCCGTGTCATGAGGCTAGTACATCTACTGAAGAGGAACAGAAGGATGAGAGACATGAGGAGGTGTTCATATCGATCCAGGCGTTCCCGGCTCTGCTGGACATCACGCCGTCATGTGAAATCAGGACAGTCAGCTGTGGCTCTCGCCACACAGCTGCTGTAACAAGTAAGAAATATCTCTTCACAATAAGTGTATATTATGTACATTTTCTTAGCATGTGAATACTATCTGTATCTAATATTTACTCATTTCAGCCACAGGTGACCTCTACACTTGGGGCTGGGGTAAGTTTGAATTAGGAGCTAAATGGAATTTTATTTGTTGCAAAAGTATCTTAGCGGCACGTCCCAACACCAGATGAACTGGTAAACAATCTCGTATGTTAAACTCACCCTGTCCATCTGTCTTCCTGTTACTGTTTCAGGTAACTATGGCCAACTTGGACACCAGACTTTAATCAGCTCCGATGAACCCCAGCGTGTGGAGTTCTTCAGGGAGCAGCAGATGCATGTGACTGATGTAACTTGTGGAGCGTGGAACACTTTTGTTGCTGTAAAGGAAGAAGCTTAAAAATGCTGTGACATCCCCTGGTGAACAGGAACACTGGACTTCGGACAACATACCAGGAAGTGTAAATTATGCCAACAAATACAAGACTTTGAATTAAATATATTTTGTACACACATAAGCTTTCTCATTTCTCTGTGAAAAAAAGAAACTTTGTAAATGTAGTTTTGAAAATAGTTTTAATTTTCCATAAAGAAGTAAAAACAGGTTTTAAAATTCACAAAAGACAAGATCAATCAGTAAAGTCAGTAAAATCCACAGGGAAATATAATTTAAGGCAAATATATAAAATTGTTCAAATTAACAGTGAGACACCATAAGAGTTTAAGAGTGAAGCATTTCCACAGCCGACTACGGGTCTTCACAGCACAATCTTGAAAGAACTGTGGGGAAATGAAAAGACAAAAGCAGCAAGAGTGAACAAAGCTGTGCTGAGTAAAGTGCACATTGGTAGTACCAGCAGTTTGATTTCTAATCACCTGACAAAATCTGGGGATCTTGAGATGACATGCTGAAACTCTGAGAGGTTCACAGTTCCGTCCTTGTCGATGTCCGATTCTTCGAGAATCTACAAACGTGCAAAGGAAACGAATGATAAGCCGACTGACACGCTGTTGTTCCCGATGTTTTACCACTCCACTGTTTCTCCCACATCTTTAAAGAGGAGAGGCTTCATTAAACTCACGTTGCTGATGAGCTGTCTCATCTCCTCGGGTGTAAGTCTTGTGTCGTCTGTGTCTCCGGTCAGGCAGTTCACCAGCTTCTCCAGGTCACCACAATCGAGAGTTCCATCATCGTCAAAGTCTGAAAATATCATTACGCTCATTACACTGATAAATTTAGTTTAAATTTATTATTAACAAGCTCAATTTTATCAACTTATTTACCAAATATACGGAATGCATAGTGGGATTTTATTTCCAGAGTTGCAGAGTCGCTGAAAGCACTCAAGAGGTCCAGAAAGTCTTCAAATGTCAGGCTTCCATCTTTTTGTTCAGAAGTTGAGAACACATAGCAGATTCTTTTCCTGAAAGGGTTGGACTGTGACAGAGCAAGTACAAGGGTCAGTGCACTTTATCACCATTTGAAATACTTCCTCAATAACACAGAAAACAAGCACGGGCCAAAGCTTTCATACAAGTTACTGAAGTCATACTGAGAAAGTCCACAAAACATTTCCTCTGATTTACCATCAAATAACTTTTTACCTTAAGCTCTGGGAGAGTAAGAATCCTTTCCATTGGTATTCTGACAGCTGGAAGCTCTTTCTCGTCTTTTGTAAGCAGTTCCAAAAATCTCTTGTGAGCACTAAACAAACAAACAAACAAAAGCTTAGTAATGGACGACAACAAGCGGTACTAGTCTAGATACATGAGGGTGTTTTTAAAACCTGGTGTCATGCATAATGTTGGATGCGGTTGATCACTCACAGGAGAATTTCTTGTTTTGTCAAGAATGTCAGCTCCTAAATAAAAGTGAGTGTTATTAGAATCACAACAGTCACAGGTGACATGAAACAACTGAAGAATTTTGATGAGTGTAACGAGAACAAGTTCAGGGTTTGACTATTAGAAATAACACTAACGTTAAGCAGGGTGACGTTAGTTTAACAAAGCTGTCATAAAAATTATGCTACTTTAATACTACCAATACGGACCACAAATAAAACATTCTGTAAAGCTAATGTCACGGCGTAATAGTTTCTTAAGCCGTTACGTCGTCCGTATTAACGTTGCGGGGCGTATCAACAAATGCTCCCAACTTTAGAAATTCGCTTAACAATGTGTTTTGACTTTTCTTTGATTTGAGCACTTACTTGATATTCTGAGAGTATATCCTTCCCAAGCTGACTTGCTGTGGTGCCCATCTTGAATCTTTACAGTCAGAAATTTACTTTTGCTCGTTACCCACCGAAGTACAGACACAAATTTAGCCTGGTCGGTTTTGCATAGCCCACTTCCGGTATCCTCTTCCTACATGTAGATACGTAATTTACGTAACAGTTACGATATGAACGTACACGCACAAGAGCGACAACCAAACCATAGCAACCAACAAGCGACAGTGCTCATCTGGACAGTTTTCATTCCACTGTATTTTTATTTCGACACAGTTTACAGTGGAAAAAAAGTCTTAATGCGTTGGTTATTATTTTCAGTTTGCAGTCTGCCATTGATTTTCTTTCTTTTTCTTTGGGGGGTGGGGGATATTTATTTATTTACTTCACTTTGATGAGTAACAGCAACTTATTCCTTAGTTGCAGTCACAGTACAAATATCTTAGCAGGCAATCCTATCTATTCAGCTTAGGCCTACATACAACCAGTCTGCCATTACATCAAAAAGGTTTCATTAAAAGATATGCTATTACACATAGGCTATTACACCAAAAGAATGTCTAGGCCTGAAGGTAAAATTTTTATTGTAAATGTTAAAAAAAATGCCTAAGTGTATTAAAGTATTGTAAGTACCCCCTAACACTGATGTTTTTGCGGGAGGTCTAGATAGTGTGTAACACCTATGTCAAATGACACAGCGATGATGAATACTGGACTTCATGAGCTATGGTATGCAATACAAAATAGAAATACTCAAGTCTACTGCATCTTCCTCAAACCTTTAAAGTAGGCTGCGACAGTAAATGTTTCCATGCCTGATTGATTGATTGATTGGTTGATTGACTGATTGATTTGATTTGATTTTTTGTTTTGTTTCATTTTGTTTTATTTAAATTAAATCATTAATCTTGTTTCTTGTTTGTACGTTTTTGGTACGTCATCACGTTGTAATAGCGTACAACATCCCCTAACAAGAAACTGAAGTAAAACTCTCATACCTGGTCTAATCATCATCCTTTTAATGTAGGTTTGCGGCAAACAGCACAATACTGTGGGTGTTTTTACTTGAACTAAAAAAAAAAGAAAATAAAAAGTAGGGCATTCATGCACAATTATTTTTTAAAAATTATTAATCATTAATAAGCACTACAAGGATACATAATTTAAAATAGAAATATTGCCATATATCTACAAAATGCATCTTCTGGTCATGTATTAATTCACAGAGCATTTGCTAAATTATGTTTCTAAACAACACTGGACAAACATGGGAAATAGAATCATGACAGGAAGATCAGAAGATGATTCCTTCCACCCTGGGAAGGAGACAAGTTAAGCTCCTGGATTTGTCTCCCAGTCTCTTGTATCTGAAATTAACAGGAACAAACTATTAACTTCAACAAAAACAAAAACAGAATTCCTCACAATACAAAGTTGAAATAATGGGCCAAACATGAAAAACCATATCCAATCATTCTCAAATATTTTTATACCCATGTTATGTACAAATCCTTTTATTTTTTTATTCACACTAAATATAACTTGTGTTTTTCTTAATAGATTATACCTGTCATTTTCGTTCCTTCCTTGGTCTCAGCTGGAACACCAATCCCATATTCATTCTCAGCGGTGACTCTGAAGAAGTAGATTCCTCCCTCCTCCAGGTCGGACACTCTGTAGGATAGTCGGCGGCACTTGTCTGTGAGTCTTGTCCACCCTTTTCTGCTGAGGTCCCTTATATCTACAATATAGCTTTTGACAGGGGCTCCTCCCTCATTCTCAGGTATGTCCCAGGAGACCGTGGCAGAGTTCTTAGTCACATCTTTGACTGCTACATGACTTGGTGGGCCAGGTGAATCCAACACCCTCACATTCAGTGTCAAAGAGGCAGATCCAGCAATGTTTTGCAGTTTGACAGTGTATTTGCCAGAGTCATCACGTGTTGCCCCTTCCACTGTGATAGAGGTGACAGAGCTGCTGGTGTTGATAATTCCTCTGACTCTCAGATCTACACTTGCTTTGTCCCATGTCACACTAGGAACAGGTTTTCCTGTGAAAGGCACAGTCAAAGTGAAGGAACTACCATCTTTGACAAGCAGGGTCTTCCTCATCTCTGGGGTAATATCAAATCTGGGCTCCTCTTCTCTCTCAGTGGCCACTTGAGGTTCTGTTTCTGGACTGGGCTCACTGATGCCGATCTTGTTGATGGATCTGACTATGAACACATATTCTGTCTCTGGTGTGAGCCCAGTAACTGTGAACTCTGTTTTATCTGTGTTATGGATGCCGACAGTCCAGTCTTCATCTGTTGATTTTCTGAATTCAACTTTGTATCCAGTAACTGCGGCTCCACCATCAAACAGCGGCTTGTTCCATGACAAAGTGATAGAGGACCTGGTAGAATCAATTATGGTGGGTTTTGCAGGAGGAGAAGGTAGAAACTTTGGATCTTCTGCCAGTGCAAGAGGGCATGGAAGACTGGGTTCACTTAGCCCAGCAGCATTCTCAGCAAAAACTCTGAATTCATACTCACATCCCTCATGCAGGCAGGTGGCTTTGACTCGTAGGTCGTAGACTGGTTTCTTATTGACACGAACCCAGCGTACACCCTGCTTCTCCCTCTTCTCTATTATATAACCACTGATGCGACTGCCACCATCAGTAGCTGGTCTCTTCCAGCAGACGGTCATAGTATCACTGGTTGCACTTGTGACCTCAACATCTGTTGGAGCAGATGGGATAGTAAAGGGATCCAGGGCCTTGATAGGCTCACTTTCCAAAGTCTCACCTTCCCCATACTTGTTCACTGCCTTTACCCTAAACAGGTATTCATTTCCTTTGAGCAGCTTAGTTATTTTGCAAGTAGTTGCCATCAAGTCTCCGTACACGAGAATCCAAGCTACACGGCTGGTTTCACACTTCTCAACAATATAGTACATGATTTCAGCACCCCCAGTCTCATGAGGTGGTCCCCATGACAGGGTGCATTTCTCTGCAGAGAGTCCAGACACTTCTAGAGGTCCAGCAGGTGGGCCGGGCCTGTCCAGGACTTTGCAGGTGATGACCTTAGATGTGGTTCCACCTGTACTTTGTAAGATCAGAGTATATTGTCCAGAGTCCTTCCTAACACACTCTCTGATTAATAGAGAGGTATGCGACTTTGTTGCAGTTACCTCAACCCTCCCCTTGGTGCCAATATTTCTACCATTCTTTAACCAAAAGACCGTAGGGTTCGGGCGTCCAGAGATGTCAGCATCTATTCTTAGGAAGTCTCCTGCTTTGACAACCACCACCTGTCTAAACTTGTCCTCCAAGATAATTTTGGGAGGCTCTACGTCATGCTGTATTGTAACAGGTCCTGTTGTGTCAGAGGGTGCACTAAAGAGCTCAGCTGCATTTTTTGCAATCACACGAAAATCATACTGTTCACCCTCTGTGAGGCCAGTCACTTCCAGGAAGGTTTCCAGTAAATTGGTGAAATTGCACTTAAGCCAGCAACTCTCTGGCAGTTCTTTACGCTCCACAATATATCCAGTTATTTTAGCCCCACCATCATATTCTGGTTTGTCCCATGACAGGGAAATTGAACTGTTAGTTATATTGGTGACTGTGAGGTTGCGTGGGGGATCGCACGGGTCTCTCGCTGCCACAGGCTCAGATGCCTTACTACATGGTCCAACACCAGCAATATTCTCAGCACAGACACGGAACTCATATATTAGACCTTCTTCGACACTTGTCACCTTGAACTGGTTATCAGTCACTGGATTTTTGTTTAACTTTGTCCACAAAATACTGCTTTGATCTTTGCATTCGATATGGTAACCAATAAGAGGGCTGCCCCCATCACTGTCTGGCTTGCTCCATGCAACCACCATGACAGATTTTGAGGCATTCAGGACTTGGAGATCAGTTGGTGGACCAGGTGGCTTAAAGGGGTACTGGGCAACAACATGTTCAGACTCAACAAAGTGGCTTTTGCCATAGCGATTCTCTGCAGCAATACGAAACTGATATTCGGTACCCTGTGTCAGACGGGAAATTTTAATTGACGTTCTTGCAACTGTAGCTGACACGGTCTGCCATATTGTGCTGCTTGTATCTCTCTTCTCAACAATGTAATTGCTAATTTCACATCCACCAGTATAATGTGGGGGCTGCCATGACAAAGTCATAAAGTCAGCACTCACTTCATCCACACCGAGGTCACATGGTGGTCCAGGTCTTTCAAAAACATTAACAAATATTTCTGCAGATGTGGTTCCAACCGAGTTGGCAAGGGACACCTCATACACACCAGCGTCTTTTCTGGTTGCATCTCTGATAATGATTTGAGATGATGTGTCAGACGTGTGGGCATTTACCCTGCTTGTCTCTTTCAGCAAGTTGCCATCTTTCTTCCAGGCTACAGTTGGAGGTGGTACGCCCTTAAATGGGACGTCAATCTTTAAATCATTTCCTGCCTTCACAGTGAATGTATTGGACAACAAATTAATAATGGGCTTGGCACTTGAATCATTTACTGTAACAGCTGCCGGAAGGTGCTTTGGTTCACTTTTTCCCTTCTCATTCACAGCACTCACTCTAAAGAAATATTCCATGCCTTTTACCAGCCCATTTATTGTCACTCCCAGTGTTTTACTTTCTGAACATACTGACCATGTGTCATCTCCCTTAGCTTGCATTTCTACAATATAACATGTGATTTTGCTTCCTCCATCATGGTCAGGCTTCTCCCAAGAGAGTCTTCCACTATCACAAGTAACATCACTGACAGTGATTTTGCCAGGAGGTGGAGGAATCTCAGACACTTTAACAGCCTCAGTGGTCTCTGCTGGAAGTCCAGTGCCAAATTCATTCACAGCCAAAACACGAAAATAATAGAAGCATCCTTCCTGAAGGTTGTCAATTTTGTATGAGTTCCTCACACAGTTGCTACAGACACTTGTGAATGCCTTCCTTGCCTCCTCTCGTTTTTCTATGACGTAGTGTGAAATCTTTGCTCCTCCATCAATGAGAGGTGCCTCCCAAGAGATTGATACAGAGTCTCTCTTTACATCCTTTACCTCTAAGTTTGTTGGTGCACTGGGAGAGTCCAATACTCTGACACTGATGAATGCGGATTTAGAACCACTGCAGTTCACAGCAGTCAACACATATTTTCCTGTGTCATTTCTGCTGACATTCTCAATCAATAACACTGTGTGGGAGCTCGTTACTTCAATCTGAGCGCGTTCACTGAGAGTGCCACCTTCCTTTGACCATTTAACCTCAGGCTCTGGCCTTCCTCTAATAGTGACAAACAGACGCAATGTTGAACAGGCTCGAACACTGACAATCTTCCTCAGGGTAGGGTCCACTTCAATCTCAGGTGCCTCCAATTTTTCAGAAGCTACCACAGACCCAGGTATATCCACATGCTCTCCAACTCCAGCGGCGTTCACTGCACGTACACGAAAATTGTACTTTGCATTTTCTCTTAGTCTCTTCACAGTGTAATTTGTTTCCGTTATACTTGTGTTTGGTGAGCATGTGATCCATTCATCTTCTGCTGCTTCTTTCATCTCAACTACATAGGCGCTGATGGCTGCTCCACCATCATAGATGGGCTTTGACCAGGTAAGAGACACAGTACTGCTGGAATAGTCAGTCACTTTGGGGTTGGTAGGGGGACCAGGTGGGTAAGTGGCTTCACATACTTTTATATAATCACTTGGCTCACTTGGTGCACCCACACCAGCAGCGTTCTCCGCCAAAACCCTAAACTGATAGTAATGTCCCTCAGCAAGCCCCGTGCATCGGAAACGCAAGTCGTTAAGTCTTCTCTTGTTGCATTTAGTCCACCTGACACCCTCTTTGTCACGTTTCTCCAGTATGTAGCCATCAATCTCTGAGCCTCCATCAGTCTCGGGCCTTTCCCATGTCAGCACTATAGAGTCACCAGTCACAGTGGTGGCTGTAGGGGCAGAGGGTGCACTAGGTGTTGTAAAAGGGTTTTGTGCAATAAAGGGGTCTGATTCCAGAAATTCACCGACACCGAATTTGTTCACGGCAGCAATTCTGAATATATATTCTTTACCAGGCACCAGTTTTGTCACTTTGTAAGTGACAGCCTCAACGTGAGGGTCAACACCTGTCCACGTAACACGGCTGCTCTCCCTCTTTTCGATGATGAAGTGGGTTACATTGGCACCACCATCAAATACAGGGGGGTTCCAATGAAGATTACACTTCTCAGCACTGACAACTTTTACGTTCAGAGATCCATCCGGAGGACCAGGTCTATCCAGAACCTTCACATTAACTGGAATAGATGTAGTTCCTCCAATGTTACTGACGCTCAAGACAAAGCGTCCACCATCCACTCGTGTACAGTCCCTGACTGTTAGAGTTGTCTGAGTGAGGGTGTTTTTGACCTCCATTCTTGGTGTAACTTTGTCAATTTCTTTTCCATCCTTTAGCCACAGTACTTCAGGGAGGGGCTTCCCAAAGTAATCAGCATTAATAATGAATGTCTCACCTGCCTGAACAACAGTAGTACTCTTGAACTTAGGATCGATGAATGCCGTGGGTCCTTCAATAACATCCTGAGCGATAATGGTTACACTCTCTGAAGGTGTGCTCCAGACACCAGCACTATTCTTAGCAGTAACTCTAAACTCATAACTTTGTCCTCCTGTCAGACCTGTTACTGTGAACTGATTCTCCATAACATTGGTAAAGTTAGCCTTCATCCATCTGCCATCTGGGAGTTCCTTCTTTTCAACAACATAGGCTGTAATGGTGCTTCCACCATCATACCTGGGCTTTGCCCACTGAAGTGTGATGTTCTCTCTCGTAATCACAATAGCTTCAGGTTTCCCAGGTGGATCACAGGGGTCTCTTGCCACATAGCAATCAGATGTCTTGCTCAATGGACTGAGTCCAGCGATATTCTCAGCACAGACTCTGAATTCATACTGGATCCCTTCCTCCAGTCCACTTGTTTTGAAGCGAGCATCAGGTATAACAAGTTTGTTCAGCTTGGTCCATAAAATGCTGTTCTTCTCTTTGCGTTCAAGGTGATATCCAGTGATTGGGCTGCCTCCATCTTTGGTTGGTGGCTGCCATTCAATCACCATGCTGTACTTTGTCACTGTGGATGCAAAGGGGGTGCCAGGGGCATTGGGCACACTAAACGGATATTGTGCAGTTACAATAGGAGAGGTGATGGCAGTACTCTTTCCATACCTGTTTTCTGCAAACACTCTGAATTGATATTCACTCCCTGTCTTCAATTTGGTGACTTTGATTGTGGTTCTTACTGTCGTAGCAGACACAGTCTGCCATTCTGTACTTGCGGTTTCCCGTTTTTCCACTATGTAGTTGTCTAGCTCACAGCCTCCTGTGTATTGTGGTGGCTCCCAGGAGATTGTTACGTAGTCAGAACTGATCTCATCAACCCTCACAGGCCCTGTCGGGGGGTCTGGCTTTTCTAAGACAACCACAGTGATTTCTCCTGTGTATTTTCCACAACTGTTGCTTGCTGTGATAGAATATCGACCAAAGTGCTCCCTGGCACCATGTCTGATATGAAGAACTGTTAATGATGATGTATTTGAAATCTCTAACCTTGATGTCTCTTTGACTGCCTGACCATCTTTTTGCCATTCAATCTTTGGTGCTGGGTGTCCAGCGACTGGAATCTCTACTTTCAGTTCTTCACCATTCTTGACAGTAAATGTGCTAAAAGTTATCTGAAGTTTTGGCTTAACAGCATTTCCCTCATCTGTAACAGGGTCAGGTTGGACATTAGGGTTGTGTTCTCTTCTCTCTGCAGAAGTGGCAGGCTGACCTGGTGTAAGGAAAGAAGAGCATTAAGTCAGCAGACATTGGATGGGAT
>JAPQLA010000022.1:10204873-10215061 GCA_029822935.1 Naso vlamingii
AGGTGTTAAGTTACAGTTAAACACAGCTGATGTTCACTGGCTAATTAAACACACACACACACACACACACACACACAGGCTTATATATCTTTGTGAGGACAATTCAAACATGCAAACAAAAGCACACATAGACTCTGGCTTTCATATCTTTATGGGGACACTGATTAAAAACTAATTCTGATACTGTGTCTCAGTCAGTCTATTACCTCTACCACTACTACTACTATGACTACTGCTAGTACTACTACGACTACTACTATCACTCCTTTTGCAACTGCTAATATTTACTATGAGTGCTACTATCTCCTCTTCTCCCTCATCTCTTCTTCATCCTTTTCAACTGTTCAACAGTTTGAGCTCTGTGTCTCTCTCTGGCTGCATTCCTACCAGCACACTGTCGTTTATTAATATTTACTGAGCAGTGGCAACACTGGTTTGGTGATCCAGCACAGACCATCAGGGCACACTTAAATTTCTAAAAGAAATTTTCTAGTTTTGCTTGTTGTCGCTCTTTCTACAAGTCAAGTTTACACCAAAGATTCATGACGAGACAAAACGTTTGCAGGGAAAGTTGTAGCAGAGTAAACTGATCCATCTCAGCTCGACTACAGCCAGCTGACGATGTCGCTTATTGACACTATTGTCGTCAGAGGCCAGTTTTAGAGCGTAAGGCATGTCTCTTGTTTCAACAGCCATCAGGAGCCAATAGGAACATGCGTTCTTTGAAATTACTGTGATTGGCCGAAAATACCCTGTCACGGTCAGAATACAGAGCTGAGGACAGGTACAGAAGTCTAGTGTTCTTTTAGACCACTTGACTTACAATATGATTGATACAGAAATTATTATTATTGATGAGAATTCTTCTGAATGTGTTCAACTTCATCCTCACCAGCATACTACACCACTGAGTTGCAGCATACTGCTTGTGCATATTGTGCAGTGTTGCACACTTGTGGCGTGAAAACAACGCCTCTGCTTTATAACCACAAGTCAGCGACAGACTATGAAGAAATAACAAGGTTAACGGTATCTTCCTCATTTCACCTAACAGAAAAGGGAAAAGACACAAGAGGAGGAACATTCCAAATGCCAACTGAAACTAAACAAACCTTGTGAATCGCCTTGCCGAAGGGCCACAGGAAGTAGCAGGAGAGCTTCCAGCAAAGTTTGCCTGAAGAATGAGATTTTAAAAAAAGAAGGATGAATAAAACTGACCAATAATAAACATTATCATTTATCTCTCTCGATTGGCTCACCTACCATGTGGTACACCAGTGATAGTGATGAACATAAGTATGCCGACCAGGAAGTATACCAGAGAGATCCACCAACCGAAGAGAAACACGTACGCCACATTTCCACATGTGATGAGGCGACCTGACACCAAGAGGACAAAATCTTTAGTCAAATGCTGAAGTTCTCCAGCAGCCACAGTAACAGCCTTGCTCCATGTAATTTGTATGTAAGGGACTGAAATTTTGACCCAATTTGTGTGCTCTTAACCAACATGCAAACAAGTTCATTTGTGAGATCTGGGAACACAGCGACATCTCAAAAACATGTCAGACAGGGCGAGAACATTTGGACGATCATCACGAATAATCAGGTTAGCCAAAAACACAAGGTGCGGTTGAGAAGTTTGTGGCCTACAGCAGATGGAGATGATTTGTGAAACTTTCATTACGTGCACTCATTTGACTAATTGTTCAGTGAGTCTGTAGTACCTCTGTTTAGAAAACTAAGAACACAGAAAAATGATAGAGAAACTATCCTTTTTGGACATCCATCACCGTTTACCGGCTGACTTCTTGTCTTCAGATCAATGAGGGGTTATATCGTCTCTGCTCCCTTTCAGTTTTGGCACCAAACACGTTTGTTAGTAATGAAGCTGGACTCTTAGCTTGTTTTACAGCGTGAGCGATCGTCTCACTGTATATTTCTTGCCCCATCAGATATTGCCGACTGTACCTGTGCTGTAATGTTTCCAAATCTCACACTTTTGGTGATGAATTGTTATCATAAAAAAAAAAAACAACAACAAAAAACAAAAAAACAATCACCAGATCTACTAAATTCAGGTCTAAGTTATGATGAACCTGAATTATCTTTTAATAAAAGCACTATAACTGGTACCTGACTGTGGTTTAATGACGTTTAGTTCAGAGTAGAGCTCTTTCACAACCTCTGACCTGACTTCAAACGGACGCTCTGTCACATGGCTCTTCCATTTTCTGAAACCAAACTGACACACACAGGCAACACAAACACACAGACACACACAGATGATGGGATGATCTGTTCTGCCTGTTGTGCTGCTCTCAAACCATCTCAGGTAAAAATTTGCCTCTAAACATCTTACTCTGTAGTTGTTGACCAGCTTGTTGGCTTCCACTTCATTTTCTGCTCTGATGGTTCTCTTGCTTTGGATCTCCACCCAGCTGTCATCACAGACATGATGGACTGGACCTTAAATGTCAAGCGACAAGATGACAAATTAATGTTTGAGAGCACATCGCCATTGTTGTTAAAAAAAAAAAAAAATCTAAACAAGTTGGTACTTACATGTGTGTGTAGATATGCATTTTGTTGTGCACAGTGCAGGACACACGGAGTGATGTGAAGATGGAGTGTCTGTTGAATTAGATTGTGGACCTATATGCAGTCCGCCATGGATCTGGTCATGATTGTGATCTGCCTGAGGATCCAGCTCAGGACCTGCATGACAAAGCGCAGAATTAATCCAAGAAATACAGCAGTCCTGTCATGAAAAGTACAAAGACTGTATGCACTCAAACTATCGTGTACTACTGAACGTACAATTCACAAGCTTACTGTCACATTTCATTACTTTTGGTCAAAGAAGAAATACGGTACATAAAACAGGGGTGGTAATCCCAGAGTAACTCACGATACGATACTAGGGCTGGGAAATATATCAATAAAGTATCGTATCCTGATATAAGACAAGATATTGTAACACATTTTGGATATCGTTATATCGTGATATGGCGTAAATGTTGTCTTTTCTCGGTTGAAAGGCTTCATTACAGTAAGGTGATGTGATTTTTTTAACTTACGAGTCTGTTCTTATTGTTCCTTTATTTACCTTTACCCACTTATCCACATTAGTGATAATTATTTACCAAAAAATGTCCTTGGGTCAATATTTTGTGAAATCACCAATAGTCATCCTAACGACACTGTCACAGTATCGAGGTATTTGTTCAAAAATATTGTGATATTTGCTCATTTTATCACCTTAGCCTCTTTCATCCTTAAAGTGCACACAAGTCGTCAGTCACAACCTACATGATCAATGAGTATTGTCATCGACTGACATGGAACTTCACTATTGTGATAGGTTTTTTGGCTGTATAGCCCAGGCCTATACGATAATATCACAATATTCAGTATGTTGCCCACAGTAGCGATTGTATCACGATGCATTACTTCTGCGATACTTGACACGTCAATCTCTCTATCGTCAAGTCAGACCACTTATCGGTATATCTTACATCTTACTTTTCTGTTCTAACCTTTGGGTAGCCCTTTCTAACATCTTGGCCATGGACTGCTGATGAAAATGAGCCTTTTTGATAAATCTGACATATTTACATTTTAATGTTTATTAATAAGGGAAAATGTATATTAAAGCCTAAAAGTGTTTCTATCTCTCTATCTATCTGTTTAAATAATGCCTCCTCTGACAGACTGACGACAGCTGGAGTTGTTCTGTGGGGAAATCAGAGGCATGACTGCAATAAAGTTAAGGGCAACAAAACCATCTTGAGTCATTCATTCACTCAGTCTCTCACAAGATAGAGCCTTGATTAATGAATAACTGCTTTAAAATCACTAGTGTCACGAGACAAGCAAGCACAAAAATTGTGACTTCCCTTTTTATAGTAAATAGCTTAAAGCAATACCTCCGCTCACTGGGTAGAGCCTTGTTTTGTTTCCTCTTTTTGTTTTTGTAATTGCCTCCTGAAATAAGCATACCACTAAACTTGAAAGATTATACTGTAAGTGATTTCATGTGCTTTGACAGAGGTAGTTTGCAAGCATTAGTCCACTCAATACTTTATTATTACCTAGATTAAGAGAGACCACCAAGACATCATTCATGAACTTACACTTCATGGTATATTAGATTCTTCCAGATTTGGTAGGTTTTTTTGAAGGTGCTAAATGTAAAATTTTACCACCAGGTGCAGTTCAATTTCTATGACGGTGTCACACTAGTAATGCGTACTATATGTGCAACACATTTATATCAGCATTTCTGTAAATGAGCCAATGTTAGCCAACAAGCTAAATTTCAAATGCAGTCTTTTTTGAACTACATGTCTAGTCCAGTTTCAGTGTGGGTGTGACCACATTGTTGTTTAACCACACTTAACTCAAAACAGGTTTGAGGAATTGTATTATAATTGGTTGTAAAATGTTTCATTCAGCACCTTTAAACTTCTGGATCAGATATATTGCTGCCACAGAGTGATAGAGAGAATCTGGACTAAAGCTGAAAAAATTTGCCTGCCTGCTGGGATATACAGTACAGTATGTTACAACCCAGATTAACGATTACAGATTAATAGAATATAATAGTTTATAGATAAATGGACATCACAAAAGAAAAATTAAGACTGAAGCCCTAATTTGAACAGCTGTGGGTGTCTGTTTCATAGCAGGTAACTAGATTTCCAGTGTGCCATTACACTCTACGTGCATTTTGAGAAAGCAGACATTACTGGCGCGTGCGGGCGCGCGAAACACACAGGTGGGGAGGGGGGCACGCCGTAATCTCTGACGTGACTGATAGCGAGCAGCCCTGTTTACACCCAGCTAACATCCAACGTTACACAGTATGCTGACAGACTTAAAATGGAGAATGTACAGACAGTGCAGTTAAGGACAAGGTTTGCTTACAAATAAATAAAGTTTTTTTCATTACCACAAGCTGTGTGTTCAGCCTGCCTTCTCCTCCGGCTGGTCGCGTCTGAGCTCTGTGAGGATGACAGAGACATCTCCACCGGTGAAAACACCTCAGAATAGACTATATCAGGTGGTCGGAGTGTCACTCGCTCGTATCTTCAGTGAACAGACGCTGATGTCGCTCTGCTCCTGCAAAGAGGGCGCACTGATTACGGAGATTTACGCCGCTTGGATTATGGGAAATGTAGGCCACCGTTGTTAAACTCCTTTAAAAACAAAACAAAAAACAAAACAAAACAAAACACGAATGTAAACCTACACTGCTTTTAAAATTTAGTTTTATTTGGCTACGGTAGTTTAGAGAGTGTAGGAGGTTGGGAGGTTGACCCTTACCTTGCTTATAACTATGATTATACAGCACTATAGGTGCATTATGCATTATAAATATGTTCATAATGCATTGTAGATGGATGCTTTGAGGAAAGGAAATTTAAATGACATAATATCAAAACTTGTTTTTGAAGGAATATCTGGCATATAAAGATACCAACTCTTCATTATAAAGATATTGAAAGAAAACGACCTCTCCAGTCATTATTGACCTTACACACCTAAGAGTTAAAATGGATGTTACTGTCCAGTTCCTACAACCAAAATTATTTTGATTGTCATAGGGGAACTGGAGAAAAACTATTCAGTTTTTTGGGTGTCTGAGTGGTATAATGAAGAATTTTTATTGTACGTTTGATTAAAGGTCCAGTATGCTGGGATCTGCTGAAAGAAATGAAAAATATTAGCCTATTTCTAATTAGGTCTGTGTTTTCATCAGTATATAATCAGGTGAAAATGAGAATCTTTTAGAGTCTTTCATGACCTTAGAATGTACCTTTTGTAATTTGAGTTGCAAATATTCTGCTGAGTCAGCTTTCACTTTAGTCCTCCCCATAGTTCCATTATTAATAGTCGAGACATCAGCAAGCACACTGAAGCTCAGCGACTATTTTCATTAACACACTCCTAACACAGCTATTTTTACTGCAAACTTTCTGTTTGCTGAAACCTAGTTCCAGATTCTGAGGAAGGGGTCTTACATGTCCCCTGCTTTGTGGTTTGGCCTCCTACTCAATGTCAATACAATCTTTGACCGTTTCATTATAAATGTGAGACTAACTAACTGAACCAAATTGAAGTCTTCTGCATGCAGTAACAAAATAAACATTGGTGACAAATAAAGCCTGAGGTCATGAAGACTTTTAGTAAAGGTTTTTGTGACCCAAATCTTGGGCTTGTCAATAAATACTTAGATGTCAAACTGTCATCCACCCCAGACCTGATCTGATAGAACACGTGTCTCATCCTCTTGTGGCACCCATATAACAGATCTTGTGAAATTGTGAACAAATTACTTTTCAAATCAAATCCACCCGATTAAAGGGAAACATTACATAATTCACCACTTGAGATTTTCAGTGGCCATTGAAAAGAAAGATATAGTTGTGATTGGTGGTGATTTGGCCTTAGAGGTGGGGTTTTTAAAATATCAAGTCTAGACACATATAAAGGTGGCAGCACACGGAAGTGGTACACTTTGGGACAGTCCAGGTCAAGCAGCTGTTAAACATGGCAAAGCACTGGAGTGCCGTGTTAGTGGCACTAGCACTGTTAGGGTGCTTAGTTGAAACAGGGGTAGAAGCTCAGGACTGGCACAAGCCTGCACCACTGATGTCAAAGGGCTCTCCACCTCCTCAGGCTCCACAGGACCTACCACCACCTCCACCACAGAGGATTCCTCAGAATCGTCAAATACCACAGGTCCAACCACCACCTCCACCGCAGTGGGTTTCTCAGAACCCTCAAATACCACAGGTCCAACCTCCTCCACCGCAGAAGGCTCCACAATACCCTCAAGTTCCACCTCCACCACAGAGGACTTCACAATACCCTCAAGCACCACAGGTACAAGCTCCTCCACTGCAGAAGGTGCCACAAAGTCCTCAAGTACCACAGGTTCAACCTCCACCACAAAGAAAGCTTCCTCAGTATCCTCAACCACCACAGTTTCAGCCTCCCTCACCACCAAAGGTTCCACCCTACCCTCTTGTACCACAGGTTCTACCTCCTCAACCGCAGATAGATCCAGAATACCCTCAAGCACCACAGGTCCAACCTCCTCCACCGAAGAAGGCACCACAAAGTCCTCAAGTACCACAAGTCCAGCCTCCACCACAACGAAAGCTTCCTCAATATCCTCAACCACCACAGTTTCAGCCTCCCTCACCACCAAAGGTTCCACCCTACCCTCTAGTACCACAGGTTCTACCTCCTCAACCGCAGATAGATCCAGAATACCCTCAAGCACCACAGGTCCAACCTCCTCCACCGAAGAAGGCACCACAAAGTCCTCAAGTACCACAAGTCCAGCCTCCACCACAACGAAAGCTTCCTCAATATCTTCAACCACCACAGTTTCAGCCTCCCTCACCACCAAAGGTCTCTCATTACCCTCAAGCACCACAGGTCCAACCTCCTCCACCGCAGAGGGTGCCACAAAGTCCTCAGGTACCACAAGTCCAGCTTCCACCACAACGAAAGCTTCCTCAACATCCTCAACCACCACAGTTCCAGCCTCCCTCACCACCAAAGGTCTCTGATTACCATCAAGCACCACAGGTCCAACCTCCTCCACCGCAGAAGGCTCCAGAATACCCTCAAGCACCACAGGTCCAACCTCCTCCACCGCAGAGGGTGCCACAAAGTCCTCAAGTACCACAAGTCCAGCCTCCACCACAACGAAAGCTTCCTCAATATCTTCAACCACCACAGTTCCAGCCTCCCTCACCACCAAAGGTCTCTCATTACCCTCAATCACCACAGGTCCAACCTCCTCCACCGCAGAAGGTGCCACAAAGTCCTCAAGTACCACAAGTCCAGCCTCCACCACAACGAAAGCTTCCTCAATATCCTCAACCACCACAGGTCCAGCCTCCCTCACCACCAAAGGTCTCTCATTACCCTCAAGCACCACAGGTCCAACCTCCTCCACCACAGAAGGCTCCACAGAACCCCCAAGCACCACAGATCCAACCTCATTTGCCGCAGAGGACACCACAAAGCCCTCAAATACCACAGGTCCAACCTCCGCCGCAACGAAAGCCTCCTCAATATCCTCAGCCTCCACAGTTCCAGCCCCCCTCACCACCAAAGGTTTATCATTACCCTCAAGCAACACAGGTCCAATCTCCCCCACAGAAAGCTCCAGAATCCCCTCAAGTACCACAGATCCAACCTCCTCCACCACAGAAGGAACCACAAAGCCCCCAAGCACCACAGGTCCAACCTCCATTCCAACGAAAGCTTCCTCAATATCCTCAGCCACCACAATTCCAGCCTCCACCGCCACCAAAGGTTTCTCATTATCCTCAAGCACCACAGGTCCAACCATTGCCATCACGGTTTTATCAGTATCCTCAAGCATCAAAATTTTTTGGATATCCTCGAGGATTTAACAATTATAATTCTCCCCAAGAGCCACAGGCCCCTCAACCACATCAACCTAAAGAACCACAGCAACCATATCAACCTAAAGAACCACAGCAACCATATCAACCTGAAGAACTGCATCAACCATATCAGCCGCAGCAACCACAGCAACCATATCAACCTGAAGAACTGCATCAACCATATCAGCCGCAGCAACCACACGAACCCTACCAACCATATCAACCGCAACAACCTCAGCAACCACAGCAACCACATCAACCTACATCACCGGAGGCACCTTCCATTTACCAGCCCAGTGCACAGCAGCCTTCTTTCCAGAGTTGTGAGGTGGCTGATAGCCAGAAAGTCCCATGTGGAGGTTCTGATATTTCTGCTGCTGAATGTGAAGCAATCAGCTGCTGCTTTGATGGCCAACAATGCTATTTTGGAAAAGCAGGTGGGTTTTTGAGTCTATTATGGCCTAGCATACCCCTCTCTCTCTCTCTCTCTGTGTGTATATATATATATATATATATATATATATATATATATATATATACAGAGAGAGAGAGAGAAATATTGGACAATATTGCTATGAAATTTTGCATAGTTATTTAATATCCCCAGAGAATTCATCCTAATGACTTTGGTGAACAACTGATGTTTTTCATCTGGGCATCATGAGGTCATTATTATTATTTTTAAACCTACCAAACTGTCATTTCCATCAGCTGTAACTGCACTTTATTTTGTGCTAGTAACCAATTGTTAACATGTTAATGTATTAAGCAAAATGGTGAACGTCAGCATGTTTAATTTAATAATAAGTTAGATGCCATAATTAGCATCTGAGTATGTTGATGTTAGCATTTAGTTCACAGAAAGTAAACTCTTAAATGGTGGCTTGAATGGCAGTAGACTTGTAGTAGTGTTATGTTGTTCTTGTTCAATTATATCTAATATTTCAACCTATCAGTGCCTTTTTGTGCCACCAGTGACTGTCCAGTGCACCAAGGATGCCCAGTTCATCCTGGTAGTAGCCAAAGATGCCACTCTGCCAAATATTGATCTTGAAACCATATCACTGCTGGGACAAGATCAAGGCTGTGCACATGTCGACTCTAATTCAGCATTTGCCATTTACCAGTTTCCTGGAACTGCTTGTGGCTCTGTTGTAATGGTAAGACCTTGATTTTCACTTTTTGTTCAACTATGAGACAACTTTAAAAAAATTTATCTTACCCAATAATTTGGTGGTGTTGTTTTGTTTTTGTTTTGTTTTTTAACTTTTTGTAGGAGGAACCTGGTGTGATAATCTATGAAAACAGGATGTCTTCCTCTTACGAAGTTGGAGCTGGGCCTTATGGCGCCATTACCAGGGACAGCAGCTTTGAGTAGGTGATCATTTTTAAAGATGTTTGTAGTGCTAAAATTTAAGTTCTGGTCAGGAAACATAATGTCAGTTCTATTTTTCAGTTTGCTGTTCCAGTGTCGGTACATTGGCTCCTCTGTTGAAACTGTGGTTGTGGAGGTATTGCCGTTACAAAATCCTCCTCTACCTGTTGCTGCTCTGGGACCAATCAGTGTACGCCTGAGGTTGGCTAATGGACAATGCAATACAAAGGGTTGTAATGAAGGTAAGTGTATGTTTGACAGGCAGTGTTGCTGTGTTTGTAGATCATTTCAAAATGTTGGCTGTCATACTAACGTCTATCTCGGCTCACACAGTGGAAGTGGCCTATAGCTCTTTCTATACGGAGGCAGACTACCCTG
>JAPQLA010000022.1:10216772-10226774 GCA_029822935.1 Naso vlamingii
TCTTGGACGCTGTTGGACAACCACAAGCCCCAACCCCCACAGTCTGCCCCAGTGGGACATCCTGATAGATGGGTAACCAAAACATTTTTACATTTTGGAACTTTGTGAAAGTTTATGTAGCTGTCAGGTCTGCTCATTGGGAAACCAGATTAAATTCTTGAGAAAATTCTGATAGCAATTTTTGAGAGTTTTATAAAATCTGGTCATGTCATATCAGCCACTAATTTTCTTAAGCATAAAAATTTTGATTAAAAATGCCTTCAATAAGATTTTCAAAGAACTTAGACCAAAATACGTGAGAGCGGGAAAATTTTAGACTTGTTGGTGTTCTGTGGTAGACAAATTTTACCGTTTTTAAATTTGCCATTCCTTATCCCTAAAATCTTGTCTCACTAGCAAGGACCACACCTTCAGGAAAAGATCGGTTTGAAAGTTTATTGACACGATATGAATGTGGATGGCTGGGTTACAGACTTGTAGGGCTGATTGTTTGAGTGAGGTGTGGGGAAGCTTTGGGTGAGAATCCGCCATGGCTCCCAGGCATGACGGACCCCCCTAGGACCCTATGAAGAGAAGTAGGAAACAAGGAGAAAGGGAGGGTGGGAGGGGTGCAGAATACGAGAACGAAAGAGGAGGAGAGGATTAGGAGGGTATTTAAAAAGGAAGAGGCGCGGTTGAGGTGTGGTCCTGCTCCTGAAACTCTGCTAATTAGCTTCACTTCACTGGCAAGGACCACACCTTCAGCAAAAGATTGGTTTGAAAGTTTATTGAACGTGGTATGACGATATGAATGTGGATGGCTGGGTTACAGACTTGTAGGGTATTATTGCAATTTTTGAGATGAGACAAAGCAGATTTGAGATCTTTGAGGTCGGAATGTATATAACGGTGGTAAGCTTGGGATGACCACCTGCCCATCATCCGGATCAAGTGCTCAGGGATTCCACTGTGAGGGGCCGAGTTGGCAGCTCCGATTCCAAAGGAGTGACCAGAGTAGTGTATAGGAGACATGCCAGACAAGGAAAGAACGTGGCGGAAGTGTTGGTGGAACCAAAAGCGGGTAATCACTTGGCCGGATTCAGAAACAAACAGAGGATCACTGGGGAATGCGTTTTAGGATTAACGCAAATGTAAGTAGCTTGCAAGGATCAGGAAGGGATTCAGTGCCAATTGGACGTTGAAGTAGAAAACTGGGCTAGGCTGACCGAATTAGTTGGCTTGGTTTGTATGAAGTAGAAAACTATTGTGTCGTTTGAAAAGAGGGAAAGGTCTGAAATGCAGGCATGTTGACATGGATCGAAGTGTGGGGTCGAAGCCGTGAATTCGGAGCATCTGAGAAAACCAAAGAAGGCGAGAACGAACATAGCTTCTAGAGTTTGGGCAATGTGAGGAATGCTATATCCGGAGCGAAGGGTGTGGACACAGCATGACAGCAAATCTATGGTAAGTGGAAGGCACTGAGAATTTTGTGCTGGCTCTTGGTGAGAGAGACCTTTGAGCAGAGAGGTGATCTGGGAGTGACCATGAGCCAGGCCAGGGCTGCCTGTTAGGAGCTTGGCAATAAATGAGATGCCACTGAGGTCAACTTTGATGGTCTGGGTTTTACTTCCCAAGGCAGAATGAGCATGAGTGATAAAGCAGGTCAGAGTGATGATGTCGAACGAAGGAAAGGTTATGTTATACGTGTTGTGAAAGTAGCAGAGACAATTCCAAGCGGACCAATATGACGAGAGAGTAGCAGGTGAAAGACTGCCAATAATGGAGTTCTGGGATTTGACGATTAGTAGCTTTAGAGCAGGATTTAGAGGTTGAAGGTCAGGGCTGAATATGGAGGAACCGGAGTCGGGTGTTCGGATGCATGAAGGACCAAGCTTCTGAACTTCTGAAAAGAGAAATGAGAGAGTGAGTCAGTGATAGCATTGTAGTGGCCTGGAACATGAGCTGCATGGAGGATGTACTGGTGTGTGAAAGAGTGCCAGGTTAATCGACGTAAGAAAGGCATGATAGATGGGGAGTTGGAGCAACCTTTGTTGATAATGTCGACGACTGCGAGATTGTCTGAGTAGATGAGGATGGATTTGAGGCACCATTCGTGGCCCCACAAGATGGCAGCAACTATGATGGGGTAGATCTCGAAGAGAGCAGATAAAGCGGCCTGGCATTCTGTTACCAGTTCTGGAGGCCGTTTGCCTACGAACCATCTTCCATTGTAAAACCCCCCAAAACCTACAGAGGGAGCAGCATTGGTCAACAGACTGATGTCGTGAGGAAGAGTTAGTTGATCTTTGTAGAACAAGGAGATCCCATTCAAGTTGGCAAGAAGATGGAGCCAGAGGCGGAGCTCGGCACGGCTTGCAGTATCGAGAGAGATGGAGGACAGGAGCGACGGAATGGAAGAAGCAATAGTTAACAGGTGGGATATGAATGCCCGCCCCTGGGGAATGATGCGAAGTGAGAAGTTGAGATGGCCTAGGAGGGACAGGAGCTGCCGTCTGGTGCAGCTTGGTGTGAGGAGAAAATTGGAGATCAAGAGGCTGATTCGATTGAGCTTTTCTGTTGGTAGTGAGGCCTGAAACAGGTTTGTGTCGAGGATGACGCCAAGGAACTCGAGGGACGTAGAAGGGCCCTGAGTTTTCTCTTCGGACAGTGGAACGCTGAGGTTGGCAAAAGCGGACTTGAGTGCAGTGCGACCGGAAGCTGGCAGTGATGGGGGGGGCGTGACGACAAGGAAGTCGTCCAGAAGATGGACGAGGAACGGAAGTTTGTATGTGTTCGACAGGATCCAGGAAAGTGCCTCTGACAAGGAGTCAAAGAGTTTTGGGTGGTTTTTCCAGCCAAAGGTGAGCCTGACGGTGAAGTAGTAGGCACCGCGCCAGCAGACACGAAAGAAACACCAAAAGTCGGGGCGGATGGGGAGAACTTTGAAAGCACTAGTGATGTCTGCTTTTGAGAGCCAGGACCCTTTTCCTGCACGTTTGATCAGGGCTATGGCATGGTTAATGGTTGCATAGTGGAGGGAGAAGTCTTCGCTTGGAATGAGACTGTTAATGCTTGGGATGGTGCTACCACAGGGAGCTGAGAGATATATTATGATGCATTTCTTACCAGAGCATTTTCTGGTTGCAATACCAAGGGGGCTGATGCGGAAAGTTGGAAAAAAAGGATGAGTGAATTGACCGATCATAAAGCCTTCCTTGACTTCTTTAGTGAGCAAGTTGTCGACGGATTCTGGGTCGTTTATTGCTGACTGTGGGTTTTTGCGTTCGAAAGATGAAGAAGGCGAGACCAAAAGTCTGGGGTGAAAACCTTCCTTAAAGCCCCTGATAAGGAACTGCATGAAAGCGGGATCTGGGTGTTTTTTGAGTGCATCTGCTAAGGCTGGTATATTAATGGGAGTCGAGCGGGCGTGGCCTCCTCCGCAGAAGAAACAGACGTGTAGGAAAAGACACTGAGACATGTTGCAGCCTGCATCATTGAAATTATTGCAGATGGCTCGACCACCTTGGTGCATGATGGGCCTGCCTTTTTTATCTATGCCACTGGATGTAGGTTGGATGGTGGTAGAGGCTGATATTAGCATTAGGTGGTATAAAAACTTGATGGGGCTGCCCCTAACAAGTGAGAGAAGGATGTAGTTCTTGCTGAGGGTGGGCGAGGCTTGGCATGGGCGGGAATGGAGCAAGAAGAGGCTGGATGTGAGGGAGCTCCGCAAAGGCAGCAAGGCAAGGCTGCCCGAGCAGCGAAGATGCGGCCATAAATTTCATTGTCAAGACTGCCCCAGTAGGTGTCCTTGTTGAATTGTTGGAGACGGGCTGCAGCTTCTGAAGCTAGTGAATATGGTATTGGTAAAAACCATTGCTGCCAAAGCGGAGAGCCAGGTTAAGAATGATGGCTAAGTAATCGTCCATTTCCTGACGACAGCCAGGGTAACAGGAACACAGGACATCTCTACAGAGGGAGAAAGCGTATGCGAATTCTGTGGGTGTAAGTTCTCTGGATCATGTGATTGACCTCCCCCTCTGTTGGGAGGGCTCCTTGTGGCCTACAAGAAATCTGCCTGCTGGAGGCTGGTGAAGAGAAGGCATGAGAAGGAGTGCTAGGTCTATGTAATTACCGTCGAGAATCTGTTTACGTAGACTGGAGGAAACTGGAGAGGGACGGGAGATGAGAGAGTTCGGGTGGTGGATAGGAGGATTAGCTGTGGCCAGGGTGAAGGCCGGTGATGAACGCTGTGATGGAAAAGGTTGAGAAGAGATGCCGGAGGAAACCATGGAAGGAACTATGTGGTGCGATGGAAAGGGGGAGAAGGTGGGTGGCATCTCGGTGCGGATGACCCCAGCTTAAATGTGCTGAGGGGCAGTGGCGAGAGTCTCAGTTAAGGTTGGCTGCTGCGGTTGTTGTGGGTGGACAGTAGGAGGTACTGACATTCTGGTGCCAGAAGGCCCGGCGAAATTGAACTGCTGCGGGTGTTGTGATAAAGCACTAGAGGGCGCTGGCATCCCAGTGCCAGAAGCCCCGACGAAAGAGAACTGCTGTGGGTGTTGTGGTAGAGCACTAGGGGGCGCTGGCAGCCCGGTGCCAGATGCCGTAGCGTGAGCAAGCTGCTCTACTTGGTCTGGAAAAAAGGTTGAGGGTGCTGACATCCCGGTGTCATGGTCCCAAGGTGAGGTCTGGTGTGATTGGAAGGATGCTGCCATTGTTGCTGATGCTCTGGTGCTGGAAGCCCTGGGTGAAGCTGGCTGCTGTGGTTGATTGGAGTGTTGAGGAGAGACTGCCTTTCTGCTGTCCTGTTTTTTGCTTGGAAGAGACCATCCCTGTTTTCTTTGCGGCTCTTTCTGCTGTTTTTGAGGAAATAGTTGGTGGCAAGCTGGCCCTTTAAGGGAGGTGCTTGCGTTGCGGTGCGTAGATGGGGCGGCTGTGGGATGCTGACATTAAGGGGTTGAAAGGTTTTGCTTTATTGTCTGTTCTGTGAAATGGAATTCCTCTGTCCTTAAGGGCTCTTTGAAGGGTGGCTACGGTCCAGTCAGATATTTTTGAAGCTGTTTGGCAGTTGGGTGATCTGGTTGGAGCGTGGTGACGCTGCAAATGGCGGCGAGTTGTGGGGCCGGCGGAGTCGGGATGGTGTTGGTAGGCTGTTGCTTTTCTCTGGGGAGACAGAGTTGGAGAACTGTGGCGGTGGAGCGCCACTTGCGGGCGTCCTCATCCTCTTTTTTCCGTTGGGTGAGGTGGACTAGGAGATGTAGAGGAGACATCGGCTGAACTATAATTTTGAATGGAGAGCAGAAAAGAAACCAGGCGGAATATGGACAACAGATGAGATGGTATGGAAGCATTCTTGTGTCACTCGCTTGCTGGGTGGTGTTTGAATTGCGGAGGTTGGCGTCTCCGGTAGTGAAGGGATGGAGACCTGTTCGGTTTCGGATACTGAGTATACTGGCGTAGCCTGACGGAAACGGAAGATGATCTTCCCAGTGTCCAAACAGATCATCATCCGACGGGGTCAAGGAGATGGAGTCCATGCTTTGGATGGGGTGAGTAGTTGATTCAATGAATGAGTTGGTAAGTTGGTCGGTGTTTTGTCTTTCTCCCACGACTTCAAAGATTTATCAGACAGACACAAGGAGCTCCAGTTCAACACAGCTTTACTCGTGGACTTGCAGTTTCAGAAAGTTTACACGTATCAGTGCCTATTACCTATCAGGTGTACTGCTATATTAAAGAGGAAGCGTATTACTACGCTAGAGGAAATAGTTCCATACACTACAGTCGGAGGTAAAGTTCGATGGCGTCTACACGGTACGTGCTCGTGCAGAATACGAGAACGAAAGAGGAGGAGAGGATTAGGAGGGTACTTACACAGGAAGAGGCGTGGTTGAGGTGTGGTCCTGCTCCTGAAACTCTGCTAAGTAGCTTCACTTCTTTTTGGCCAACATATACTGTAATAAAATCTTGCTAATAAGCTTATATCAGCCGATGATATCTGCCCTGTTTATGTACCAGTAGGCTACACTTTAAAAACTGGCTTGATTATTGGTTTTATTTCATTTTCTTTGCTTCCATCCAGGTGTCCATATAGAGCTGACAACTACTTGTCCTCACTGGTTCCAGTCGGGTCCTCCTCTGGTCTGGACTTCCCAAGCCACTACAGGCGTTTCATTTTCAAAATGTTTACTTTTGTAGACTCAAACTCAATGCAACCCCTAAAGGAACAGGTAATGAACAGATCAACTGTGAAAGTACTGGAACAAAATATTTTTATTTCACTGCCAGCTCTGCTAATTGCCAAATCTACTTATTCCTTGTTCAGGTGTACATTCACTGCAGTACAGCTGTTTGCACTGCTGCACCTGGCCGCAGCTGTGAACCGTCATGCTTCAGGAAAAGTAAGAGAAGAATCAATGATCTGCAGAATTCAATAGCAATGTGCACTTAAATCTGACCATGTATTCATGTTCTTTCTGTAGGGAGAGATGTCATAGCTGCAGACCAGAAGGGAGCTGAGCCAAAGGTTGTAGCCACTGTTGGACCTGTGATCATGCAAAGACTTGAAGAGTAAACTGAACAGCTTTGGGCTCAAGAACTTTGCTGAGAACATTCAGTAAAAGATTTGGAACATTTACATTGTTTAGATAATTATGGTTAAATGAATAAATAAGTCACTTGCAGCCCAAAGCAGGCTGCAGGTACAATAAAATGGAACCCAATGTACTGTTGCCAAATCTGAATTAAAACATAGGCTTTGATGTGCTGTAAATATTTTCTGATCATGTCCTTGCATACTATATATTTTTTATTTTATTTTCATTTTGACACTCTAACAAGCAGGAATTATTGGCAGGTAATATTTGTGGTTTTAAAATAGCTCTTCTAAACTTACATAAAATGACAAATAAAAACTTCTCCATTTTGCATTTGTCTTGATCTCAAAACAAAGTATCTAGAATGTAAAACTAATCTTATAAAATGTATGTTCATCTTATATCAAATTCACCTGGTTTAAATAACTTACCCATTAGTGTATTAAGGAAATCAGAACATTTTAGGATAAAGCCTTGTCTTGTGAGGTGTTGTTAAAAAGAGGCTGTAAGCTAGATGTTAAATGTAATTTTTACAGAATTTCTGCATTTTAAACTGTATTTACTATACTGAATATGGCACATAGTGTTGGTGCTCTGTAAAACAATCTACATTATTTCAGTGTATTATGTACAACCTCACAAAGGTGTAATCGACTGTGCACATTTTTAACTAACTGAAACTTCACTAACCTGGCTGATGCCCTTCAAGGGCAAATAATCTTTGTTTATGCAGTATGTTTATAAAGTTTTGTTTTAAAGAGATAGCATCAGAGTTCTAACGCTAATCAATGAAACATTGCAAAATCTTTAGTCCTAAGTTACTGAAACTATTTGCAGCATTACCTTACCTCTTGTTAACAATAAAAAATGACTACATTAATAACAGCTGCAGTAAAAAGAAAAAATCTGGAAAAATATATTTAGTATGTTTATTACATATTGTATATTTACTAATGAATGGCAAGACTTAATGCAAAAGTCATTAAAAACAAGTTTAAGTTTTACAGTTTGTTTTCACTGCTTACTTTGTTAATGATGGAACACAGTACATAGACAACCTTCAGCATGTTTTATTTAAACAAGTTCAGAATATAATATTGCCATTTTTTAATAAATTCCCACTACTCAGCAAACTTCCAAACATTCTGCAACACTGACAAAACAACAAGCTTTGAAACCTTTGTTTTGCATTATACAATGCTGAATGACATTTTTGACGTTGAAGGTAGAGTTGCAAAAAGCCCCTCTTTTTAAATTAAATGTATTTCTACAGATGTGTTCGCTTAGAAATGTTTTCAACACTTGAAATTCTGAATGTAATGTGTATAAAACCAGCCATCAGAATCCTGCAACAGCAAACACAGTGACCCGAAGTAATATGGAGGAGTGTTAGTAGAAAACTAGACTGTCAAGCTTTCATTAAGCTTATTTCGATTGATTTATGCCACAATGAATTTTCTCACTAAAGTGGCAGCAAGGAATGATGTAACATTTCTCATACTTTGAGAGTGACATTAACCAACATGTAACAGTAGCTATCAAAATATAGATTTAGTCAAAAGTGTTCTGTATACAATCAAATCAAAATACTCTGACCTCTGTATTTTGACCCAGCATTTATTGCGATAAATCAGATTATTTATTTTAAGTAGGAGTTGCCTACCACTGAGTTGAGAGCACAACCACTAGAGGGCGATGTGACTTCAGAGGAAAATAAACTGTCACAAAATTCAACAGAAAACTACCTACAACCAGCAAGTGGTTGAGATATCAAACTGGACTGTATTTTTCTAATTACATCTTTGATCAGACATATCCGTTATTTTTCGTTCTCGTGCTCAGGTGAGAAACTAAACAAGGAGTTGATGTAATTACACGGTACACATTTTCTGAACAATGTGTTTTTCAGTTGACAGTGGAATACTTCGACTCCCAAGAAACACATCCTTATCGATTACAGATCACTGATCAATGATTGTCTTGCAAATGCATTTACACTGAGCTTTTCTCCTCTGATACCGAAGTTAACTGATGTGACAAATCTGACAGTTTGCGGTGAAAACAGTGTTGTGGCATATTATCAAAAATGAACCATGAATATTTTATTGAACAAGTCAGGCACGGGCGATAATTTGGTGTGTTTTCCTTTTCACAACAGAGCAGGAGAGTCTTTGTTAGTTCTTGCTTTGTAGGTCCTTGCCACATACTCACATGAACATGGGTTTACCAACAATCACATAAAAAAGAAAACAAAAGAAAAGAAAGCACAGACCCCACACCAAGATGTGTACACTAGAGTTTTGAGTCCTGTTGCTCTTTTCCTGCTCATGAATGCTAAAACAGGCAAACACAGTGCGAGCCATGTGCATTAACGCTCTTCTTCTCCATGTCAGTCAGACTTGTCCTTCTTTTTGCCTCCTCCTATTGGAACTTTGCTGACCACTGCAGATCCGACAGCAGACACTCCTCCAGCTACAGCACACACTCCTCCTTTTACCAACCCCACTCCCATCCCAGGTACAGCGGCTACGGAGCTGACGGCAGTCTTGGTGAGGTCCAGACTCTTTCCTCCTATCCAGGTCACACCGCCATACGTCGCCCTGGTAGCGCTGTACAAGCCCCCTGCCAGCCAACCCATCATCCCCGGCTGTGTCTGCGGGTGGTCCTTGTTGTTGTCTGATTTAAAACAGCAAGAGCAACATTTTCAGATTTTTAATGCATCACCGCCAAATAAAGCAGAGTAAGAGTACGAGGAAAAACAGATGTTTATTACTTTCTTATTACTACCCAATTATTTACATGATCAATTAATGATTCTTTTGAAAAATAATTTGTTTGGTCAATAATCATCAGAAAATAGTATCAACAGCACATCGCAATTTCCTGATGGCAAATTTGACATATCAATAGCAGTGTAAAGTTTACTGTTTGACAAAAAAAAGGTATAAATTTCTCACATTTAAGCATTTGAAATCACAATATTTGGCATTTTGCTTGAATAGTTTCTGAATCATGACTTGACGTGACTTATTTATAAATCAACACATCATTTCGCTCTCCTTCAAACATACTACATCATTGTGATGAATTTGTTTGTGGTGGGTAAGTACACCTACAAATTAAAACTACTACAAAATGTCACAGGGGCGTCGACGATCAGAACCATTAGTTGACGCTGGCATTGTTGTAAAATAACTGTTCATCTGTGCATTTAGCACTGCGCAAGAATGAGCATTGGCAATGCATCTGCAGCAGATATGCATCTGCAGCAGATATGCAGCTGGGGGCACCGTGGGCTCGTGTTGTCAACAAACTGTAGTTGTTAAGTGTGACTTTATCTCTGTGGGGTGGGGGCTAAAGCAGGTGACATGCAGCATGAACAAGAAGCAGAAAGAAAGTACAGTCAACAGAGTGGAAAAAACTG
>JAPQLA010000022.1:10261436-10271609 GCA_029822935.1 Naso vlamingii
TACTGCAGTAGGAATTCTGGTAGCTGAACTGTCATTGATTATTGATCAGAGCTGCAGACAGCTGCCTCACCTGTGCTGCCTTCTCCCTTCATGGCCCTCATGAGGTCGTTGGCTCGCTCCTGGCAGTGCAGGGACTCCAACAGGTAGAGCACATAGTCATCAAACATGAGGTGGATCAGGTGGAAGGAGCCTGCATCAAACAGACACCATGAGCTTTAGACAGACTGCATATTAAGAGGTTACATGAAAGTGTATGTTAAAAAGTGATGGATTAACATGGTGAGAGTGACACTCGGTTGGAGGGCAAAAGGCTGTGCATGTTTTGGGTCGGCGTAAACGATAAATCCCATTAAGACTGAAGCCTGTCTAAAAGCATCCGTGTGATGACATCACATCCTGCAGACTGACAGGAGAGCCGCTGTTATTAAAAAGGAGCAAGTCAGATTTTTTCCGTGTACCGAGTCAGTGCTAGAAATATGTCAGCTGACCTCAAGGTCGCACGGAAAATGAGACTGTGGCATGTGAGGGAGTGTCACAATTGTGTCATTGTGCCGGTCGCTGCCGCCGTCGTGCGCATAATAAACACTTGTGGCTATTCAAGGGAGCGCTGTGTTATACTGACCAGTCATAAAATGGAAAAGACAGGCAAACACATCGGGAGAGAGGAGGGGCGGCTTTTGTTAATTAGCTGTTTGTGCAGAGAGACCTGCTTTATCAAAACACTGCAACCAGCTGTGTCTTTGATATTCACAGACAGGCCCAAAGGACACAAGTGGAGGGAAGAAAAGCCATTTTCTTTTCTTTCATTTTTTACAACTCTGCATTGATTGCAAACCTTGGTTGTGCAAAACAAGCTATTAAAGCAGTCATTTCAGTTGTTTCTCTCCTCTCCTCCTTTTTACTGTGTGAATCTCCTTTTGATACAGGCGGTAGAGCAATTTTGAACTCTGCTGTCAGTGCTGCCAACAATATCATAATGTTTGATTATTGTGTGATGTTAAATGTTTTACACCAAAGTTACAACACAAAATTATTGTTTTATCACTTTTTTTTTCAATTGCAAATTATTTCCCCCAAAGGAAAACTTTGAAAACATTTGTTTTAACTAACAAGTGAAAGTTCTCAGTCTGTTCATCTCATTTCAGTCCTTTTCACGGCAGGGTGGTGGGATTGTTTCACTGACAACAATGTCATAAAAACGACCTGCTGACTGTGACCTCGGCAGACCTCACCAGAAAAAAAAATCAACATTATTAAGCGTCTGAAAGAAAACAATTTTATATTCAATACCAAAAAGTTTGACTCCTATTTTTAAATAATAAGACATTGATACTTGGCATCTATCTATTATTACAATACTACCGCACAATACAATGCAAAAGACTTTGCAGTATCTATCTTTTTCTCCCACCTCTACAGAAAGATCTTTAACTGACACGTTTTACATGCACAACCATTTATTTTGGTGTGATTTTATTCATATCTTAATTTCTGAAAACTGCTTACAAAGTTATTATTTGTGTGTCAGGTAAGGAGAGATGGTTCATTGAGGTATAAGAAAAATCTAAAATATAAACATGTTGCCTCCTAAACAACTCAATTCTATTTTGTGTTAAGCAAATATAGTAGAATTATTAGAAGAAATTTCTTTTTGAAGCCCTAGATAGAGGCAGGTTCACTGACCTCCTTCAAGAGAAAAGACTTCTATGTGATCTGAGTTAGTGAGATTAAAGACAAAGTCAATTTAATGTTTTATTGCAAATTCTATAAATGGTGATTTAAACTTAAAAGATGCAACATTTCATCATTTAAATGTATTAAAATCATTATATCTTAGTTACATATTTTGGTAAGTCATGTGCTTTTTTTAAAATCCCAAAATGTTTCCAACGATGTTCAAACTATGAGAAATTTGTAATTTAATTTAAGGTAACGGTGTGTTTCATTTTGTCACCTGTTGCTGACTTCCATAGTAACACCAGTCAGACAGTGAGGAAGAAAGTTGGCAAATTTGACTTTGTGTGAATAAAATTTTAACAGATTATCTTGTGGGTGAACATTTCTGTCTGAGTTGTCAGATATACTTTCATTGGCAGTAGTGACGATTTAACAATGAAAAAAATCCCATTCAATGCTACTTCATGACGTCAACAAAGTATGACTTTTATTTTCATTGTTTTGATAGAAAGCTCTCCAGCGGAAGAATACATATTGTGCGTTTAAGGTTCACACTTTTTTACAAGATGTCTATTTCTAATGAGTTCATTTTAATGGATGCTTACAAAAAGCTTGAGGTTTGTTTTTTTTAGGACATTAGATTTTGTTATGGCAGATTATTTGAGCTTGTGACAGAGGACAAAGCTCTTTGTTTGCAGTGTAAGCAGTTATATTTCTGTCCGTAAACCATTTCACCACAGCAATAGTATTTTCCGAACTGTATTATAAAAGTGTATGACACAGAAATCGACTTTTGGAACTTTTTTGCATGCTCATGATGTGACATCAAAGTTGTGTATTGCATTGATGAATGATGACAAAGCATCAGCAGCTCACCAAAGCTGGGCGCACTGTGGAGGGTCATATCCCGGATGACTCTGGTCCCGAAACACGACCACATCAGCAGGAACTGTTGGGCCACCTTCTTCAGGCACCCGGGCCTCTTGCCTGCCACCTAGAGAGAACATTTCCATGAGAAAAGAGGGGGAAGGGTCGGGATGCCGGGGTAGAATTAACCCCTGGGTCCACATTGGGGCTTAACCCTCAGGAACGAAAAACATGTCAACAAGTCAACTATTTAATTTGCCCCCGGGGACACGCCTTCCTATTGAACCATTGTCTGGCCAGTCCAAGACGTTGCCAGGGCGACCAAATTTTACAAGCCCATATCTGGCACATAATGGGCGCAAATGGGAAGCTTGAAGACATCATTAACTTGGAGGATTGCACCGTAAGTGCCTTATGTAGGAGAGACACGCAGAGAGGAGTGGCTTCCGGCCGCAGGTGTCTCCTTAAGGGCAAAATAATCAGACTTCTGCTGTGCAAACACTTGAAATATTTCACTAAAATGACTTCACGGTATCAAACGTGGAAACCATCCACCAACAGATAAACTTCATCTGTGCAACTTGAACAAGAGTCAGATGCATTCAGGGCTTATACCCCTGTTAAAAAAGGAGTTTGTTGTCTGACCTTGACGACACAGCGGTCCACCATCGAGTCCAGCCACTCAATGTACGCCTCGATTGGAGACTGCTCCTCCAATAGACGGTCAAACTCCTGATACACTGTGAGGGGAGGGACAACATCAGGTTATAAAGTGTTTTACATCACTCTGAAGCTTAAAAACAGGAAAATTAGGATGCAAATGGCATTTTCATGCAACAACTTCTGTTGATCTGCGACCTCTGATCCCGTCAGGACTGATTCAGAGGAGTGAGGCTGGAGCGAACTGAGATGCTCCGCGGGGTGTTTCAGAGTGGAGTGAACTTGTTTAACCTTTTGGTCTCCATCATTAATGCTTTGACTCTGCTGGTCGTGGGAATAATTGTCGCTCTGCGCGTTTGTTCGTGTGGAAGTAGAGTTTAATGCTCTGTGTGTTAGAGTGGAATCAACATAAATGCATGGACCTACAGTGGATAATAAGCTGCCTGTGCTCCTCTTGTGAGTCCTCCATGGTGTAAAGTGTCTGCTTGGTGATGCTGTTTAAGTCCACATTCCTCCAGTCCTCCAGCATTTGAAAGGTGATGTCAGCACTGTTTATCACAGTCCGCGACGCCTGGGGACAGATAAATCAACAATATTACTTACACAAGCAGAGTCATGTCCCTTATCAGCCGTGTTTGTTCATATGGATTTTATTAAAAACATTCGGACACTGATAGACACCTGACACAGATGGTTTAGGGAGGTTTGCCGTTTCAGAATCTGAGAAAATCTCCTGGACACTGGAAACAAAAAGACAAGAAAATATGATCAAGTCAATATTAAAATCTAAAGTTCAAAAATAAAAATATTAAGATGGGAACTATGATGATGATGATTTGGTGCTGACATTATACTTACATTCAAATTTGATATTTCGCAGGTTTTCAGGAAGGTCATGAAGTGCTATTTTTAGCCATTCATCGAGCTGTTTGGCAAATTTTCTAATAACCTGAGTCAAACTGTGTGGATGAGGAAAAACAAACACACAATTAATACCTTAGACACCATTTATACTTTCATTAATTAGAGCTTTTATTAGATTCCGTAAATTATGAATACATTTTTTGGTGTATAAAATGGCACAAAATTCTCAGAAGTCTTCAAAATACTTTTGTCTAAGTAAAACATAAACAAATCTACTTGAGTAACCTTACTATGATAAGAAAGAATTAAATGTAGTGAACACCTACAAAAAAAGCTACTGAGTGGACTTTTAAATCAAAATGCTGTTTCCAATCAGAACCATTTAAAGTACAAGGTATTATTAGTAAGAAAAAAAAAACTTAGAAGGTAGCCTAAAGTTTTGTCAGCGGCTTAATTCACTGAACTGAATGATAACATGACTTAACTGTTAATGCAGCAAATTCAATTCATGCTTTACGTTTGGAAAAAAAAAAAAAAATTAAAAAGGAAGGACAAAATATATCATTTGAAGAGTGAGGGTTACAACAGATGCTCACCTGTCAGGCAGTGCTTGCAGGACGGTGGGCATCAGCACCCCAGAGATGGCCTTGTAGAGGATGGAGTCACAAACACCCACAATGTTCACCACCGTTGGGGAGCCGAGGACGGGCAGCATGTGCGGCGGCATGCCCTGCCAGAAGTGCAGCAAGAAGCTTTGGACCTGAAAGCACCACACACCCCATGATATTAGTGTTAAAGGAAATAGAAGCTCAGTTTCATACAATCAGAGGTTTAGTGGAAACGTCAATGTGAAGCTTGCCTCATCAAAGTTGGCTCGAATAACAGTGTCCAGTATCCTCTGACAGTGCGTTCTGTACATCATGATGAAGGTTGACACCTGTGAGCAACAACGCAGTGTTAATCTCATTGCATCACAAACCAAACTGTTTTTTCTTACTCTTTTGAAGAAACTCAGAAAAACAAGAAAATAAATCTTGTACAAAGCATGTGAACCAATAAATACATGTTACGGGCCTTGGACTAAAACGAGCTTTAGAGATCAGCAAAACACAAACCATTTAAAATCATGGCCCCTCTTTAAAGGCTGGACAGCTAGTGCTGTCCTTTGTCCATTGCAAGATCTTATTATCTCCCCCAAAGATTAAGAGTTAGTGAGGAGCCAGCATATAAATCCTCAAGGTCCTTCTCTAAATGCAAACCCAGTGAAGGTCCCGGGGCAGATAAAAGGCCGGAGCCAGAGGGGGCGCAGGGATGGCGAGATGGCAGAGAGAGGAGGGAGGAGGGAGGAGGGGGAGAGCTGTAAGGATGGACTTTTAAAACTCCTGTTTACCCTTTCTTCTGGCAGGCTGGCAGGCAAATTTAGGTCTTTGACATTTGGAAATTCTGGCAGGAGCGTCCCCAGTTTGGAGCGTGGTGAATACGCCACTGTCTGCTTCGTGACCTCTTTCTTCCCCGTCTCGTTCACCCACGCCGCTCCCTTCTTGGAGTACATCACGTCATAATACTGAGAGGTTTCCTTCACCGCGATGCCATAGTAGTGGTACCTGAGGGGGAGAGGGGTTGCAGGTGAAAGCAACTTTAGGCAAAAGGCAGGATAATTATGGGATTTGGAAACTGTGAAAGAAAAACTTGCAATTGAAAAACAAAATAAAAAGGAAAAAGCACAAATATAGTTCTCTCAGATTTTAATCTTATTAAAATGTACATGTAGTGTACGACTTTTACTAATATCAAGTGTGTTAAATTCTTTGTACCATGTAAAAAAAAGTGTAGATTTAAAAAAATAATTAATTAAAAGTAAAGAAATTTACCTTTCTGACAAAAATGTATAAACTCTGTTGTTTTGCTGTGTCATGCTTCATTTTTACACATTAACACCTTGTTTGTGTTATATGGGTGGGTGTTCAAAGGAGGGTTTGTGAATATCTGGACACGTGTCACATGTCAGTTTGTAATAAGCGGGTAGTTTATGACAGAATAAAAGCCAACAAACTTACTTAGACTGCCCTCTTGTCCCAAGTCTTCTGGTGGTTAACGCTGGAAACTGTTGCCTTATGATCTGTTCATTGTAGGAGTGAAAAGGTTGTCAGTATACTCCAACTACAGACAGAGTTTTAATTTTTCTTTTTTTCAATTTCATCTCAGTCTTTCACAATAATTCATAAAAGTAAAGAGAAAATTAAATCAAGTGGAAACAGGTGAGGAAAGGGGCCAAAAATATCTATCAAAATTAAACTTGTGTGTACTTTTTACTGAATATAAGAAAATACTGCATAACAAAAAAAGGCAAGTTTTTTTTTTCTTTACTTCTTATAAACATAAAGATGACCTGACAGAAATAGAATTCTTTGTGAGAAAAGTGTTGAATAAAGTTTGTCAGGAGAACAACGTGAAAGTCTCACTGCTGTGTCCACAGGGAGGTCTGAGAGGGGAAAAACATTCTGAGAGCCATCTATTTATGACATCCAGAGGTATTACTTTTTCCCTGTAACAACAGTCTCCCCTCATCTGTCCTCCCACCCATCCTCTCTCCTTCTCGCTCTCTTTCTCTTCTCCACTCCCTCCTTCTTCCTTTCCTCTCTTTTTGTCCAAAGAGATTGGCTCCTCGGTCCAGCTCCTGGTGCAGAAACTTTAGCAAACAGTGTAGCTCTCCATTGTGTGGGATGAAAAAAGAGGCCAAGCTGTGAAGTTTCTGTCAGGCCCCGCTTGATAAATGAGCAGACAGGGAGGCAGTCCGGGCCCTCTCTCGTTTTTTTGTCCTGAATCAATGAAGCCTTCCTAAAGGACACCCCACACTGCTCCAGCCACTGATCTAACATTCCGCAACATCTCACCCTTCCAAATTTCCTTTAATTACACATTAATCCAGGCCCCTTCTCTTTTTCAATATCTTCCGACAGGAGCTGCAGAGGGGCGGGGGTGGTGGTGGGCTGGGTTGGGGGTTGGGGCCGGAGTCCAGAGTACAGGGGATGGCTGGGGGTAGGAAGGCTGAGGAACTTCTCGGGGTTGTGGGAACAGACGAAAGCACATCTCCTTTGGCTCGAGATTATGTGTTCAGCGAACGACCGCAGAGCTTTGCCTGCTTCACACTGAGCTGCAGTTGATATTACTTCAACAGCAGCCAGAGCTGTAGCACAAAACCAACCCAGGCATGAAATGGTCACACTAATGCTTATGGCCGATTTAGTGTGTAAGAATATTGCTTTCATAGGAACTGCAGCACCTGAATGTAGCTTTGTGTCTTCTTCTGTTGAGTCATTTGCTTAGTATAAACTGACAGGTGCAGGCATGAATCCATATTAATATTAGTGAAATATATATACACTCTGCTGCACTTCAGCTGCATCATTAATCAAACATTTTAAACGGAGAAACTGACTATAAATGTTTCATTTGTTTTCAAGACATTTAAAGATGATTTTGATTAAAAATGCATGCAGGTGATGAATGATGAGTTGCCAGATTGTTTACTCTCCACCTCTACTGAGCTTTGAATCTTACCTTTCCAAAGCTGGCCGCGTTCACAGGCTGTGTGTCGTGCTTTTCACTGAAGTCAAGGTAATGCATGTAGAGGGCACTTCGGGGGATACACACACCTTCGGCTATCTCATAGTTCTCTTCTAGCCTGTGCATGATAATTGGAAGTTTTAGCTTTGTTAATATGAATGAGATGAAATGACAGAAACACAACAGGCCTCTTATGCTCCAAACAGTTCTGCCAAAAATGGTGAGAAATGCGTAGAAAGCCAGATTTCATTTCTGTCAACCAAAAAAAAAAACAGTGCAGCAAAATAATACGTGATAATGTGATGTTAAAGCTCTTAAGTGTAAATTTTTGAATTTAAACGTACCACATGTAATCATTCTGGTTCATTTTTAGATAGAAAGAAAAGCACAGTCACATATGATCAACAACAGCAGCTTCATGCACATTGAAGCCTGCACATTCACAACACATAATCACATCACATCACATCACTGCAGTTATCACCAAATAACAACCGTCACATACTCCCCAGCGGGATTAAATGTTCAGCAACACATAATAATGAGCAGACAGACTGTGGTGCACAAGTTTACATGTAAAATATTGAGTTCGACTACCTATATAAAACAGATAACACAGACATCAACAGCTGCTGGAGGAACATGTGTATAACTCAAAAAATAATTTTCCTGATAGTAGTGAGTGACCTCATCTCAGTGACAACTTGAGTGGACAAATTCTGATCAATTCTAGGCTAAATGTTTAAAAAATAAAATACCTGCTTTTTTTGTACTCCTAATGTACAAGGTTTTATGTCCTGATTCGTGGTTTGATTCCATTGCAGATGAAAATCTGACTGACTCCTGCATAAATGTTTACAGACGAGGTAAAGCATTAAAGCTTTATTTATGTCACATTTAGTTGCGTGTACTGCTGATCCCAATAAGAAGGAAAACATAGAATTATAGCTTTCTGTTGTTGTCAGTGTCTGTAAACTGTATTTAGCTGAATCTGCTAAACATGTAAGACTTTAGCCATGAGTGATGTGGATTCATCGATTATCTGTCCAACAGGTTCCTCTCTTTTACTGTAAGCCTGGAAATTCCTCCTCCTCTCACGCTCTTCTCTTTTGTGGGGTCCCCCAGGGGTCTATTCTCGGCCCCCTTTTATTTACCATCTGCATGCTGCCCCTGGGGCAAATCATGCTTTGACACAATATTGACTTTCACTGCTAAGCGGATGATACGGATCTGTTTATCCTGATAAAGTCTGGTAACATTGATCCATCCTTTCTTATGTACTGCCTTGCTCACCAAAAAACTGAATGTTCTATGATGTAATATTTTCAACCATGAAATTTAATTAATGCATTGGGAAATTTAATTAATGCATTGTGCTTTACCTTTATCCCACTGTAAAGCTTCTCTGGTCATGTCAAAAAAGTGTGAGACACTCAAACAGCTGATAACGTAGTGAGGAAAAAGTATCCTGCAAAAATGTTGCTCATCAGTTTGTAATTGCTACTGACCATGACGTGGCAGCCATATTTGAAAATTTCTGTATTCACTGCAGATTTCTGAATGTTTGGAGCAGTTCAGTCGCAATTAAATCATTTTGGCCCTCGAACATTCAACAGAGGAAACCATCATGTGACATTTGGTTGAGGTGTCTTCTCTGATGGTCAGAATAAAAAATAAAAGTTGTTTAAAGGAGCTAAAGTCTGATAACAAAGAGGTCGATTCAGAGTCTGGGCCTTCACAAAGAAAACGACACATTGACTCCTGCCACCACCTCACCTGCATCATTTTATTCACAAAATATGTCTGTTTATGCTTTTTTATGATTAAAAAATTGCCTTCATGAGCTTTTGTAACCTTATTTTTCAGTCCTGAATAAATTCTTCTTAAATTGCATTTTATTCTTGTGGAATGTACAAGGCAACAGTAAGAGTCTGTTCTTGATATTTTATGAGCAATGACTGTATTGTTTCATTTAGCAATGGGAGTTTTTTTTAAGTTAAAGTCATTGCCTGGTCAAGACGGTCATGTTTTCTGATTGGTTTGTTTGTTTGTCAGCAAAATTACAGAAAACTGAAAGACTGACGACCTGATTTTCATTAAACTTGGAAATAGAGTGAAGCATAGACCAAGAAAGAGAGCCTTAATTTTTTAAGCAGATCTGAATCAAGAGCTGTGTACACAAACATATTTTCCTTTTGTTAACATTTTGAGACAGAACATTTGGCTTTCGCGGAGTAAATGCCATACATCTTAAAATCCAGTAGATGGTAGTAGAGTTTGATAAAAAAAAAAAACAGACAATCATAGAAATCTGATGAATCCATATCACAATCATCAATAATCCACTCGCCGGTAATCCTGTGGCGTAGCCAACACGTGTAGGTTCATTGCTCAAACCTCCTACAGAAAGCAGTTTTTATAGAGCACTCAGGGGACAATGGTTTCAAAGCGGAACCAGTACAAAATAACATCGCCACAATTTATTCAATGCTAGAAACGCCGATATCATGCAACTATACTCTTACATCCAAATGTGAG
>JAPQLA010000022.1:10589186-10600110 GCA_029822935.1 Naso vlamingii
GGTGTTCTGATCCCTCTCTGACCTCTTCCTCCTCCAGGACTCGTACAGAAAGCAGGTAGTGATTGACGGGGAGACGTGTCTGCTGGACATCCTGGACACTGCAGGTCAGGAGGAGTACAGCGCCATGAGGGATCAGTATATGAGGACAGGGGAGGGCTTCCTCTGTGTCTTTGCCATCAACAACACCAAGTCCTTCGAGGACATTCACCACTATAGGTGAGTCGAGAGCCTGAGGGTCTGCAGTGTTTGGACCGAGTGTGAAGGCCACGTTTAATCACCGGTAAAAGGATGGATCACAGTTTCTAAGGATATACGGCGCTGACGGTGTATTTGCTATGTCTAATGCATACATATATTTACTGTATCTAAACTGAAGTAACACGGTTTAGTAAAGCCTGTATATGTGGCGGTTTGATTGTTACATTTGTTTCACTGTCCTGCACAGCATCACGTCGTTATGTTTGGTAACCTTTTTATACGTGATGGTGACCTTTTGACATGCACGATTGGTGAAAAAAAAAAAATTAAAGGTAATATAGAGCTGAGTGTTAATTAAATTTAATTTATTACATCTCCATTTTTTGCTTTAAACAAATTTGTCGTGTAGATGTATTGTAGGTAGGGATGGGACATTTATCGTTTTTATTGTTAATTGCGATAAAAACACTCATAATTTAATCGTGGTGAATTCCAGTTAGTCGCATAATTGTGAATTGAAGTGTCTGCTATGAATAACCTAATGTAATCCACACTATTCATGCTAGTGACTAATCCATGCTACAGTGCAAGTTGGATTTTATAGAACAGAGAAGACTTATTCATACAGCTTTTTAATCCTTTTTATCTCCTTTTTATCATTATCTTACTTTTTTTTTTTCCATCAAGATGTGTCCCCTATGAACCTGATTCAATAAAGGTTGCTAGGTAAAGTGATTACAGTATGTCACATAATATCGTGTATTGCAGTTACAGTATTTTACAATAGTTGTAACATGAAATTTTCTAATCATCCCACACCTACTTGTAGGTTAAAGATTTCGTGTTTTACCAAAATCTGGAATCACATCAAAGATTTTATCTTTAAAAAACCAAAAACAAAAGTTACCTGCAATATAATGTGTAGATGCCCTAGTAGGTAGCTGCATTGAGCAAAAACTAATAATGACCACGTTTTAGACCCTCTGGACAGATAAAAGCTTTAAAAAACACTGAGTTGTGTTACTCTTCAGCTGGATTAAAATCAAATGAAACTTCTTTTTTGTCCGTCAATGTCCAGAGAACAGATTAAGCGGGTGAAGGACTCTGAGGACGTCCCCATGGTGCTGGTGGGGAACAAGTGTGACCTCCCGTCCCGGACAGTGGACACCAAGCAGGCTCAGGACTTAGCACGCAGCTACGGCATTCCCTTTATTGAGACCTCAGCCAAAACCAGACAGGTGAGAGTCCAGCCAGACACAGCCACACCCTCAACACTCAAACAGTTGAACTTTTCAGACAGTCACTGAACGGCTGAGTATCCCACAGCGGGGCCGAACAGCATGTTGAAGGGTGAGAAGTTGCATGTGGTCACGGGGTAATTGCTTGATTGACACAGCAGTCCTTCTACAAATTCCACTTTAAAATCTGTTTTTTTTTTTTTTTTTGTAAATTCCAGAGAGATTACGCTTCTGGTAATTTTAACAAGCGTCCCTGCAAAGGCTTGATAATCTTCTGCACTTTGATCAAGATGGAGAAATTAAAGTGTTGAGTCATGTGGTGCTGCTGTTTGTGTTTGGTTTTGTTTATGACAATGTTGCTAGGAAATGTCTCGGGCAATGCGCTGCATATTGGTAAATCCCCTTTGGTTAATTGCATTTTTTTTAACTTCTGGGTGATAATGAAATGATTGCATGCTACTTTGTCATGGACATGTGAAATTCTGCCATCATTAGGGCCGTCTTGAAAGGATCCTGTGTGCCAAATAATCAGCAAATCAGTAAAATGTGTGTCATGGAGTTTGCATGAATGGACAAACTGTCGGTAAATCTACAGGGGGTTGATGATTCTGCTTACTGGTTACTGTGACTGGGTGTTGAAAGATTTGCTGTGGCGTGGTCGCATCGAATGGTGTGTGTGTTGTGAGCGTAGCCTTAGGTGGCTGACTGGCTGACGCAGTGATCTGTAAGCACATCCTTTCCTGGTCTCTCTGACCCGGGGTGAATCACAGTTCCTTCTGGTGCGGGGAAATTAATGACCCAATGATTGATTTCTTACAGCTCTGTTCACCTTTTCCCACCTGAGTGTATCAATGATTCACCATCCACACCGTGCTGCTGCTGTTCAACCAGCTCACACATTTAAAGCCACCCAGTGTTTCCCAAATCTCAGTCATTTCATCTGACTTCTCAGGGTAATCTCCAACATGAGGCATAATGCTTAATCCAAATATGTTGCTAATAAATCACCTTCTCCTTCATATTTGGCCGAACAGTTAGGTGATAGTCCATCACAGTGTTCTCCGTGACACTCACCCTCTGTAGGCTGAAAAGATGAGGTGATACTTAGTGTTAATTCCCTTGTATTTAAATAGAAAAATGCTCAAACCACTCTAACCATAACTCACCTCTTCACTTTCCATATGTGGGCTATGGTCCAAGTGATACAGCTTTATGTAACCGCCTTAGTCAGAGCTATTAGGGGGCAAAAGCTGAACACATTTGCAGGGCTCCAGACTAACTTTTTACATTGGTTGCACTGGTGTGCCGAACATTTTCATATACACATAATAAAGGTGCACCCATAATTGTTCCCTTTACCTTTTTGCACCACAATAATACGACTATTATACATTTTCTTGACAGTCATATTTTATATGGACTTGCTCGTATCTTTCTGCTTGCCGTGTTCATTATTTAGCTTAAAAAAAAACAAAAAACAACTCATGTTTTTAGCATGCACACTCAGCTGAAGCACTTCATGTTACTTTTTTGCTTGGATTAGGCTAAAAGTTCTTTACAGAAAAAGTCTGAATCAGGGGTTTTATTATGGCCAGGTAGCAAAACAGTAGCTCAGAAATACTGTACTTTTTAGCATAAAAAGTAGTTTTTACAAGTGTGTGTACTGTTGGAAATTATCACGTCACATCTAGTATTATTAACACCATAATGTTATGCCAGCATAGAGCTGTGTTATGTGCACAGTTTAAAAAGAGGATTTGGTGTGTAAGCTAACCAAAAACACATTTCAGACTGAGTGAAAATTTTTTGACCTGATGTTTAGGCGTACTTGGGCTCGTGTTCCTGGTGTTACATGGTGGTGGGCCGTACACTGATTACATTACTTGACCACCGGCAGCATCAGCAGCAGAGGATTGGTGGAGGATTAGCTGTCAAAGTGAAACGCAAAAAGCAAACAAGTTACTTCACAATATTTCGGATGCTAATAAAGAACTTGATAACTCGATTGACAGAGTGGTTTGTTAACTTAACTGTAGCCTGTAGCTTTTATCTAACAGCTCTGTTCTTGGTGCATTACTTTCACAGATGGTATGAAAATATTCAAAATGGATCTGCTGTAAACAAATGCTGAAAATGACCATTGTTTTGCTCTGAAAACATGTTTTTGATAATTGATAGTGCTTAATAGAGGTCGGTATTCAAGCGACTGAAATTTCCTATGACTAGCCTCCTTCAAAATAAAAGTCAACCCATGTTTTGCCAGTAAAATGCTTTTAATGTGAAGCTGCAGCTGTAGCAAATGTTCAGTTAGCATTAGCAGTAACCAAACATTGCGTGCTACAGATAGTTTCTTTTTTCATGTAGATAGCCGTGTACTGGGGATCGTAATTTTGGATTTCGGCCACACACATCAACAGACCAGCTAAATGTTAGGCGCACCAGTGTGACCAAGGAAAATTTTTAGTCGTACTTCACAGACTTTCGGTCACAAGTGTGACTAGAATGGTCGCACCCTGGAGCCCCGCATATGGCTGTATTTTGGCAAAGTGAAGATTTTTTAAAACCGTCTAAGAGCTAAATACTTCTCTGGATGCTTTGGTTCTATTTTGTTTCTGCCATGAAAACTTCCCTCTTCACTGACGGGAAGGAAAGAGCAAACCTTTTCAGTCCTACAGGAGGTGAGTGTTTGAAATAAAAAAGATTTTGAAGGGAGTATCGGTTAATGTAGATGATGAGGCCGACCAGACATTACAAGTAGACCCACCTCAAAACATCAGCTTGCTTTGTTCCTTTTGCATCTGTACGCTGTAACACATGCACCCATTCAGTATGTCCTGTGTTCCTCAACATTGAGGGAAGTTGTGTCTTATACTGCAGAGAGTGGAAGATGCCTTTTACACTCTGGTACGGGAGATCAGGCTGTACCGGCTCAATAAGCTCAGCAAGGAAGAAAAGACTCCGCGCTGTGTCAAGCTTAAAAAGTGTGTTGTGATGTGAACGGGGTAAGTGTATGCAGCCGCGCGCCCATCAGCTCTGTGTGTCTGTGTGTGTGTTGTTAGCGGGGATTGTGGAGAGGAGGCGATGGGAGAAGATGTGCAGTAAGAGTTGGTGCTTCATGGGTTCTCAAAGCTAACCTACTGGTTTCTACTGGGGCTGTGGTGAAGCTCTTAACAGGAGGCTGAAGCAGCTGACAATGTCTTCCCTTTTCTGTGTCTGTGTGTATCATGTGTCTGACGATTGAAGGCCATTTTCATGCTGGGTTCAATTCAGAGTCCACCCCTCTTTTGCTAACCGGACAAAGTGTAACCTTTTATCCTGTTTCGATGTAATACTGATATTTTTCCAACTCTGATGTGGGGCTCTGTTCCGGTTTTTTCCTTATCAAGGTGCAGGCATTTACAGTAGGATTTGACCGATATATCAGTTTGCCAATATTGGCCTATTGCAGATATATTGGTTGCTGATATTACGTTTTTGAAGGCCAGATTGGAGGGTTGCCGGTTCCAACCTTAGACCGGCAGGATTAATCTGGGTAATGAAAGTAAAGGGAACCGCTTGCCCCACCCGTATTCCATCAGTTGGGGCCCATGAGCAAGGCCCCTAACCTAAATTGCGCCAGTGGAGCCGCTCAGTGGCTGCAGTAAGGACCACAGCTGTACAACTTCCTGGTGTGAATTTGTAACTGTGAATGTGATCAAAGCGTCCCTGAAAAAGAGTTTGCGTTCAGTGGAGCCCTCCCTGAATAAATAAAGAAAAAAACAACAACAAAGTGCAGTAATGTTTGGAATGAAATTTTAAAATATGAGATATCCAGCTTCAATTTACATATAAATTACCGACTGATATATATCAGCATTTTCCCTCTACCTCATATCAGTATCGGCCACAAAAATCCCATATCGGTTGGGCCCTGTTTCACAGTCGCTTTCCACTGTTAGATGATGACACTGCCCGCTCAAGGAGAGCTATTATACTCATTTTTGGGTCTTTGATTTTAATTTTGGACTCCTATAGAGCAGCTAAATACAACTGTCACATGCAAGTCCAGCTTGTATTAACGTCACTGGAAAAACACTGGAAAACACAGCATGCAAAACCAACTGGAACACTTCCAAATGCATTTACCCTATTATGTGATGCGACAGCGTCCTTTAATACGAGTATCTGACACAAGCAACATTTATAGGTTGGAAAAGACAAAAAAAGCATAATAGCTCTCCTTTTAAGATGTGTGCAAGAACAAATGGAGAGTGGTGTTCAAGCAGACAACAATGTGAACCAGCTGAAAATAATGTTAAAAAAAACAACAAAAACACCCAGCACAGCCCTACTGGAGAGAAATATAACATGGAATTAATTTGGGGTTGTTAATCTCTGCTCATACGCTGCCCGAAGCATTTATATTATCAAATGTCCAGGTGAGTTGTTCCCTAATTGGAATACCAGTGTGAAAGCGTCCTAAAATGCTGAAATCATCATGATTAAAGGGGTCTGGGCTGGTGAGCCGACTTGTGTTTGATTCAAGGAGATTATGGTAAATCTGAGAACGAATCATGTGCTAAAATGTTCTGACGATGTGATCCTAAAACCTGGCAGATATGTTGTGAACAGAAATGATGTATGTGCGTGTTTGTGTGTGTGTGTGTGGGGTTTCTTGCAGTCACAAATCCCTTTGTCTTTATTCTTTCCTTTGCTGCTGGCTTCATCACAACCTGAAGTGACCTCAGGCCCTTTCCCCTGCTTCTTGCAGTTTCATTATCACATTTATAACACCGAACAAACCGTCGCAGTACTGATAAACTTGCCTGAGTGGGACGTCAACTGACACAAGCTGCATTTACACAAAGCCATTATTTACTGAAATATCTGAATATGAGCTCAGCAAGGACAGAAAAGCCTCCTCTAGACACCTCAGTCAGAATAAAAAGAGAAACAAAATCATTTGGTGACTGAAATATATTTACAAATCTGTTTCAAATTATTTGGGATTTTAGGAAAAACACTCTTTTGCTTCCTTTAAATCTAGCTGCTCACCTGCAGATGAGGTATCTCTCTTGCTTGGGAGAGTTTTCTATCCATCTGAGTCTTGCATCTTTCCCACGGGAACCATCTTCAAATAGTTTGTTTATTAGGGAGATAAACAGAAGGCGAGCCTTCTGTTCAATAACTCTGTTTGAGGAATATTTTTATACAAGTGTTGCTCCAGTACAAACCCACAGCAGTAAACCAGCATTTGTGCCAAACGCTCGAGTTTGCTTATGTTAGTGAAACCTACATAGACTACTGCAAAATTTAATGGGTCATCTTGTTCTGTTGTTTTATTTAGCAACCACTTATAAGTTATACATGAAAATTTACATTAATTACCTTTCAAGGGAAAATAAATCGGCTCTTGTAATGCAGCTTCTGTCTGTGTTGCTGTCGGGGGGGAACACTGCTGACGTTTACTCTGAAATATGTGACATCACAGTTCTGTTTGATGTGCATTTTATTCAGCTGTGTCTCACTGAACCTGAAAGGGGCTGCTGAAAAATCCCTGCATCTGTATGTGCCATGCTGATGTAGAACTGATAGAAAATTAACTGAAACAGATTCATTATTGGAAATTTAAAATTAGCTTTATTTTTGGATTTGGAAAAAAAAGGTAAAAAATGTTACCATAGTTTTTAAATATGTTTTAAAATACTGAATTGTTATTTTGTTTTTTTGGCAGCTGAACAAGTCCATTGAAAGAGATACACCAGCTTTTTTTCCTTTTTGTTATTTGCCTCCCTCCTGAGTTCCAGACAAGAAGATAGATCCCTTTCTTTGACTGTGCATGCAGTAACAAGGATGAGACGGGCAGAGTTTGCCCACAGCTAATTAGCTTAGCTCAAACACTGGTAGTCAATGGGAAGTGCTAGCCTGCCTCCACCTAAAACCATCAGATAAACTTTTCAACATCTCTAAACGGTCCTGTGTGCTTGTTGTGACTTGTTTATTTACTACATTATGTTATTTTTAGACTCAGATCAGCACTTTATGTAATTTGAGAATCAAATACGTGCTGGAAGGAAACCACAGGATTCATGTGCGCCGTAAACAGTATAACAACAGAAAATGTATTTGAATCTGAAATTTTATCAAGTGCTAATTTGACTCTAAAAATAACAGAACGTGGTAAATAAACAAGCACCGGATCATTTAGAGTTGTTGGAAAGTTTATCTGATGACTTCAGGTGGAGGCAGGCTAGCACTTCCCATTGACTACCAGTGTTTAAGCTAAGCTAACTAGCAGTGGTCGATTCTCTTTCTTGTTCATCTTCTCTGGAACTCGGGAAGGAGGCAAATAACAAAAAGTTACAAAAAAGTTGGTGTATCCCTTTTAAAAAGAGTGAAGTTATTCAAATTCACTTAAAACTTGGAGAACATTTTCAGTCCTTTTCATTTTTACAAGCTGTGTAATATCTGTTTGATGATTATTGGCATTCTGGTAGGAAAGTGTTGACTCTGTTAATCAATTAATACATTCTTTTTGTTTGTTGTTTTTCTTATTTGTTTTTCTTTTCCAGGGCGTTGATGATGCCTTTTACACATTAGTGCGAGAAATCCGGAAGCATAAGGAGAAGATGAGCAAGGAGGGCAAAAAGAAGAAAAAGAAGTCCAAGACAAAGTGTACACTTATGTGAATAATGACCCCTTTTCAAGACAGACTTAAAAAAAAAAAACTATGTTGAACAGTTAAAGTAATACATTTTGTACATTACACTAAATTATTAGCCTCCTTCTCAATACCCACCATACTGAATACTAAACCTGACCCAATTTTTCCTGCCTTTCTGTTATTTGCTACTCAGAAAACAATAAGCTTTCTCTTCAGTTTAGTGCCAGTTGCCCACATGTTGGTCTAACAGCCTGTTTGATTTGATACGATGGCGATGATTTGGATATTTCTCTGTAACTGCAGAGCTGTGAGCTAAGTGCATCACAACTCGCAGTGACAAACTATCCGTAAACAATAAAGAGTTTTTATTTCTCCTTTGCTTAAAAGGTCATGACCTGCAAAAGTTCTCCTTTTTAAGTATGGGATGCCAAAGAACGACTTTTCATCCTGGTACTCGTTGACAAAACACATATGAAGGACCAACATTCAGCCAGATGTGATCCAAATGTCCCAGCCACTGTGTAACTTCCCCATCTCTAATGACCTCTAGTATGACTTAGTTATGTCACTGATATAAGTATGCATGCTAACTCCTACTCTTCTCCGAATGTTTTAACACCCTAATTAGCTATTAATTAATTTGCAATTTGTCAATGCTTTGTACTGTGTGGGGAGTGATTTCTTGCCTACATGAGAAGTTTTTTTTGTTTTCTTTTTGTTTTCTTTTTGCATGCATTGTGTCCTAGATGACATGGGTATTGCAAACTGCCTCCGGTTGATGTTCAAAAGAGCCAGCGACGAGGAACTCTGACCCAAGTGGACATCATACAGTCTAGTTTTCAGGTTTATACAAAGTAATCAGTATGTGCTTTTTGTGAGACAGAAATCGGCCACTTTTGCGCGATTAGTGACTCATGCAGAGATCCAGATTTTTCCGTGTTTTGTGATTCTAAAAGCAGCCAGGTTTTGTGTTGGCAGCGCAGAGTCATTTTATGTTGCAGGGATTCACGCCTCTTCACATTCGAATGTCGAACAGCTTGTTTGGCCTCACCGGTCACATTTTTCCTGCTTTTTCTTAATCTGAGGCTTGACTGCAGGATTGTGTAATTCATCCTGACAATAATCATTTCATCGCTTTTCATTAGAGAACAATGAAAGAGTTCTTCCATGAGCATCCTCCTGATTGAGGTGTTTATACTGAAACAGTGTGCGGACTCTTTAGCAGATTCGATATTGCCTCTAAACGTGAGGTTTTCTGATTCTCCAGTAACTGGCCATAGAAGTGTCATGCCTTGCACGTTTTCCCAAGCTGTCGACTCGTTCGCTTGTGACTGGCTAGAGAGCAGAACGCCTCTTTTAAGCAGCTTTCACGAGTATTTCTCTCAGTGTAGCAGAGATTGTCGGAAATGTTGTCCAAATGGATCTTCAGATTCTTCCTTTTGCAGAGCTTTTGAAAGAGTTTTTGTATTAATATCCTAAAATGTTGAAATTGCTTGATGGGCTGCCTTTCAACAGAGATGATTGTCCAGCAAAATAATTTGTCATTTTCTCTCACAAAGCTTGTGTATTGTGGTGATGTAACTGGAACTGATCTATGTAAATGAGGCAATGATTTGCCATAAAATTGATTTTAGAGAAAATTGTCTGAATTTCTAAAAAAAGAAAAGAAAAAAAAGGCCTGTTTCTCTCCCAGGCCGACCCATATTTCACCTTTTTCATCGTATTTACAAGCTGTTCCCGTGGGTTTTTTTTATCTGCCTTTTATGTTTGCATTGGGTGCTACATTTAGACAGTAGAAAGAGTCGAGACAACATTTACTTTGTCCTGTGTGTGCTCGAGAATACACAAAATGCTGTTAACGGGGAGCAATATTGACAGAAAATCCAGACATAAAAACATTTTGCTTCAGGATTAATGAATTTTGACCCAGTTCATTATTACCTCTTTTTGTCATGAAGTAGATAATAACTGTTAATGCAATTTTAATTATGGAACCCTCTTGTTAAAATACTGTTTCAAAAATAGTTTTACTGAAATGTCTCTCCTCCTTTATTGCGTGCCAACAGCTGATTTCTGAAATGTATCATTTATACCTGGATCATATTTTAACAACCTTTGTATAGTTGTGATACTGAAAGGTGCATATTTTGTAAATTGTGCTTCATTTCGTTGGTGTGTCTAAATGAATGTTGCTTTAATGGAGTTTCACTCCGCTCTGTATGTGACTAGAGTGTGACTGGGTCCAGGTCTAGGGAAGTGAATGAATGACCACTTTACAACACACCTGTTGTGGGCAGTGTAGAGTGGTGATCTGATCTCAAATGAGTCTATTTTTTGCCATGAATCTCACCACTCCTATTTAATGTGTAATAAAGAACAAAGTAAAGAGGAGCAGAACTTTGTCTTTCTTTCTGATTTGTCCTTTTGTTTCGCAATTAATTTTCTTTTTTGTTTTTTTTGCATATGTGTGTTCATTTTGCATATGTCTATTATTATGCCTGATAACATGACTGTTGTCCAGCAGGTGGCACTGTTCATTCACTTTGGCAGCTCTGATTGTTGAGACCATAAAATCTATGAAGGCACTCTTACCTGGCTACACACACACACACACACCGTGAGTCCAGAATTAGCTTTTACAAGTTGCGTTCATTTTCAAAAAAAAAAGGACTAAATGTGTACATTTTAGAGAGTAAAATATTTTTGACTTGTGTTCTTAGCAGAAATATTCCAATTGTTTAAAATTCATGGGCAGTCACTTTTAGGAAGACAAAATCATTTCACGCATTGTCAAGCTGATTATCTTTGAGGCTTAAAGGAAATGAATCATGTGAATCCTTTAAAT
>JAPQLA010000022.1:10625604-10641172 GCA_029822935.1 Naso vlamingii
GCAATATGTTCAGTATTGCGATATTATATATTGTGATTTCTATTACCTTTTTCAACTGCAAATCATTTTCCCAAAGTCAAACTGTCATCATCATCTTTGTGATCTAATTACATAAAATATTCAGTCTAATCATCTTACTGCAATATTTTTTTTAAATGGAATTTTTCATTACCACACCACAAAGTGAGAGCCTTGCAGCACCTAGTAGACTGAAAAGTCATTCAGTCAGGTAATTTTTTTTTTCTGTTATCTAAAAAGTTGACTTTTTATTTGCAACATTTCTTAAGAATTTATGTAACAAAATATTGATACTTGGTGTCTATGAATCGATATAATATTGTCATGCAAAATATTGCAGTATTATGCTGTATCGATCCCCCCCCCCATCCCTAGTTCATAATGCATTATTGATGAATGGTTTAAGAAAAGTGTTACCAAAAGTTACATTTGCATGTTAGAATATGTTTATAATCAACACTGACTGATGAGTTCATTAGATTTTAGACATTTCTCAGCTAATAACCAAAATAAAGAGTTACTTCCTGTTTCATCCTGAATAGCTGAATACTTGAATTTCAGTTGATGACAAGTAAAATAAAATAAACTCTTTTCTTTCTTCCCTCTTTGTCTTTTACTCTCCACTCAATCTATCACCTTCCCTGCTTTTTCCTACAGCTCACTTTCTCAGGTTGTCATTCGTCCTCCCTGTGTGGTTCTACATCTATGCCACTGTGTACTATGGCTTTTTATTCCTATGTGATGATGACAAATGCTCGTGTAGGAATAGAAGCCATTTTACATGTGGTGAGAGAGCAACGTGACAGAAGCATGACAGAAGTGAGAGCTGCTCACTGCCTGCTCGACGCCGCTCCTGGAGACTAACATCTGGTTGGATAAATGTCGCTGTCTCCCATTGAATGTTTCCCTGTAGTAAAGATGCATTTATGCTCATCGTTCATATGATGAGTGAGCTTACTGAAGTGCTGATCTGAAGACAGAAAAAAAATGCAGTCAGACTTTGTTGTGTGTGCACCTGTTTTTGCCTCCAGGCACAAGCAGCTTCCACTGCTTGCAGTGTTTGATGCACGTGGTGACAGCTGCAGTCCGCAGGGATGGAAGTTGGAACATTTGCAAAACATGTCATGAACAAAGGAAGAAAAGAGCAAGGAGAGACCAATACAGATCTTTAATAGCCAACTATAAAAGAGGCACTTAGTGAACCACTTTACAACTTGCAAGAGGCACTGCATTTCCCTTTCTTCTCATTCTGATTCTTTTGCACATTATTAAAATAAAACTTTGACATGAAGCATTACACCAAACAATAATCTACCTACAATATTATACAATATAAGATACATACAGTATAAACAAGATAAAGCACCTTTGTTGTCCTAGTAAATACTATTCATAATTAAACAGTTGGAGATACAGACACAGATGATTGAGTTTGTGATTTGTGTGTGGTTTTATCAGTGCACGGGAAGAACTCCGAATACAGGTCTTGGGACTGTGATGTCCTTTTATGCACTTGAGTTTATACATCGGAAGCTTTTGCAATCTACATGAGTACTTGGATGGTTTACACAGTATCCTTAATAAACTACAAAGAACTAGGAAGAACAGTCGGATGAATGTACTGCAACTGCTACAGATCTCATGTTCCCTTCCGAGGACATTGGCATTCACATTACAATAAAACACAATGTAGCACCAGGTATTATTTATACAAAAAGGCTAATATGATGAATGTCAACGCAGTACAGTAAAGTTAAAAAATAATACAAAATGGATATGTTGGAAGCACGTAGTTGTACAAAAGGTGCACAGACAAGAGTCCAGGTCAGGTATGATGTCATTTGGTCCTTTTGCAGGCAGCCTTAAACTGATTGGATCACGTTATGAATGCAAAACGAACATGCATCTCTGCTTTAAAATATATTTTACTGTATTTTCAAGTATTCCTTTTTTCTTTACTTTAGGTAAATGAAATATTATCTCTGAAACAGATAACATCCAAACAAGGAAAAGTAGAAAAAAAAATTCCTAACTAGTGTCATTTTTGACCCAAAATTCATTTCTGCTGTTTGTCCTCACATTTGTGTAATACAAACACATGTACAGAGAAGACATAAAGTGACTACGTAATTATTTAAAGATAGCATTTCACAGAAAAGAGCTGTGCAATCTCATTCACCATAATGAATTGTATTAAACATTTATAACATTTATAACTGTGAAATGTACAGTCTTTATTCACAGATCCATTACACCCCTCTCAGTTAATAGATTCAGATGTGTCCTTCCTTAAAGGAATCTTAAAGCTTGTGAGTTTTTGGCCAAACAGCTGGCTTAGGAGGTGGTTTTGTGACTCAGCTGTCCGGTAGGAATGGCTCTCCATTGACCGAACCCCCATCTTTGGCCTAGATTTATTCAAAGCATTGTTCATGGGAACTGAAGACACTTTAGAAATCGGGGGATGCAAAGGTCGCCCCAGAGGCGCCTTTTTGGCTTTGTAATCCCCATTGAGAGCACTCACAATCTCAGCTTTCTTTTGTGCACAGTTATCAAGCAAGCTCCTTTTTGACTGCAAACCCATGTTTGAAGTCTTGCACTTGGAAACAATCTTGTTGCTAACAACATCATCTCGCACTGAGGACAGCACGGGGTAGTCGTTGGGTCCATCCGACTTCCTCTGCAGGGAGACATTTGCACACTTGCTGGGACGAAACTTCTTTTTGGCCCTTGAGTCGACACCAAAGTTCTCTTGTGTGGCTGGAGAGGAAACCCTTTGCAGGCTGTGGGGGGATTTCATGTCTTTCCTCTTCTTCTGTGGTCTCACAGGTTCTTTGTCCTCATTTGAGGCCGAAGCATTGAGGGAGGCTTTGGAGTTTAAGATGGGAGTGGACTCTGAAGCCTTTGTGCAGCTTGTTACAGTGTTGTTTTTAGTGCTGTCAGCTGCTTTGGCTGGGGCAGATTTGTCTTTCATCTGACTGCTGCTTTCATGCTCAGTACTGTGAGATAAAATCGTCTGTTTGCTGTCATTACTTGAAGCTTTCGACGTGCTATGCCACTGCTCGTCATCCCTCTGCTGGTCCATCACATCAGCCACTAATTCATGCTTTGCTGACTCAGGTGTCTTAGATATTATTTGATTTTCTCTTGAGCTGACAAAAGAGTCCTTGCTCAGTGGAAGTGAATCTGCTTTTTCTTCCATCTCAGCTGTGTCAACTTCAGCAAAGCTTTCCTTAGCTTTAACAACCTCCTCCCCTGCAGAAACACTCTCTGTAGGCCCTGATGCTGTCTCTGCTCTAATGCAGACAGACTCACTCTCCTCTTTCACGTCACATGGCTCAGTAACTGATTCTCCATTACCCTCTTTATCAAAAATAGGTGAGGTGATTGGGTCAATTTCCTCTTTCTTGGGTGTAGCTGACTCTGAAGAGCCCATATGAATACATTTCTCCAGCTCTACGAGCAGCTCAGAGTAGTCCTCAGCCATGTCTTCAGTCTTCACATTTGTATTGTTTGTGTCACTGTGGTATTCATTTGCGATGGTCTGTGTGGAGTCGTCTGCCGTGGACACGGAGGGTTTTGACGATTGTGTCTCCGAGTTCTGACTCAAGTGCAGTGAGCTGACACTGGCGATGCCGCTGTCTGAGCTGTTTTCCTGCAGACTGTCAGAGAGAATTCTCTTCTTCTTACTCGCAGGCGAATCACATTCATCTTCTTTGGGCGTCGATGCTTTGACAGGTCTGAGGACACCTCGGAATTTGAAAATTTTGTTCCCCCCTGACAGGTGCTTTTCCATGTGGCGGTCAAACTGCTCCTTCTTAGAGAAGGTGTAGTTGCAGGTGCTGCAGATGAAAGATTTCTTAATCACATGCATGACATCAGCGCAGAGCTCACAGGTGTAGAGGGTGGTGTGTTTTGAATCCAGCTCGTCCACCTCCTCATGTGCTCTCTTCAGATGGCCTTTAAGCTCCTGGGCCTCCTGATATGACACAGGGCATTTGTGACACAGGAAAATCTTTTCCAAATTATGAACCACCAAATGTCTCTGAAGTTTGAATGGTTTGGGGAATTGTTTCCCACAGTGGTGGCAGTCTCTCGAGGGGTCTTTGCAGTTAGGATGCATTTCCACACTTTTCGGCGTCTCTGTTTTGTGCAGGACCTCAAGTGGGGTTAATGTGCTCTGCTTCCCACCCGCTCCACTGCTTGCTTTCGTTTTGTGAACTTTTGGTTCAGCCCCCTCTGAGGTTTTCCCCTCTCCTGAAGCGCTGTCTGCAGTAAGAGTCTTTTCCTGTTCTTTCGGGGCTTTGCAGGAGTCTCTGCTGGTTTTGCTGGGACGGTGCTGCATGATTGACGTGATAAAGTTCTTCACGGCTGTCTCCTGCATGAAGCAGCCTGGAATGCCTAGCATGGAGCCTTGTGTCTGACCCCTCCGGGCAAACTGAGTGGCATGCTCTCGCAAATGCTCATTGTACATCCACACATCTGATATCTCCTTCAAGCACATTCCACAGGTCCAGATACCTGTCTTGTTCTTGGCATGTTTCTCCCTAAGATGGTCTCTCAGTTGCTCCCTGGAGCTGAACTTTCGCTGGACACACATGTAGCAGGTTGGAGGCGGAGAAGGGTTGTGGGAAAGTTTGTGAAAGTTCAGTTCGCCCAAAGTCAGGAACCACGTGAAGCACGCTTTGCACTTGTACTGCTTATCTTTGACCTTTATTCGGCCATCTTGCCGCTTCCTTCCTCGCCGCTCTGTTACTTTCTTGGACTTTTCATCACCTTTGTCCTCTACATCCACAGTCGCTGTAGGAGGAGCCACTGAAATGTCTTTGTTAGAGTCAAAGAACTGAATCTCAGGAAGCTGAAATGTGGTGTTGATGTTTTGGATGTCAATGTTGTGGAAAGGTTGGACAGACTCTGTGACACAAGGCTCTAAGGGACAGGAGGGCAGGGGCAGAGGGCAGGGTGCAATTGGGCCTTCTGTTTTGCAGGTGCTGGGGTCAGAGGTCAACGCTGAGCCTGAATCAAAGCCATCAAAGTCACTGGAACAACTCAGTTCAACTGTAGATTTACCAATGGCACTCTCAAGTGGATTCAAGAGGCTGTTGCTAAGCTCTTTAATATGCTGAACATCCTGATCGTTTTGTTTAACATCAGACGGTGGCTTTGCATCAGCCTTCAATGTGCTGTTGTGGCACATATTTAGCATGATGGCATCATCAATGGATATTGTCTCATACTCACAGCGGTTAGTCTGATTGTCAACAAACGGTGGCTTTGCTTGGTTTTCCCCAAACTGATCTGTATTTTGAATGAAGGTTTCTGACGCAGGGTATTCCTGAGCTGCATTTGAATCGGGCGATAGCTTCTGTCGTTTGTTTCTTTTACTATACACCCTTGGGCATTTTTTCCTTTTTGCCTCTTCATCTCTGGGGAACAGCTGTGAGAACGTGGTGTCATCGTCAAGTAAGGCCTTCAGCTCAGGACTTAGGCCGGGAGGGCTGAGAGGGTGCCCCTCGTCTGAAGAGACGCAGTTTTTCTCACATTTTACCTCAACTGCCACGTTTCTAAGAATCTCTTGGGTCAGACTCTCCTCTGATCCTTTCTGCTTACACATCTCTTCCACAGTGCACAGAGTCTGTCGGGACTCATCACATTCTCTCATTATATCTTTGTCTACAGATATAGCACTTTCCACGTTAATATCTGCACGTACTTCCTTATTTGCCATTTCTGTCAAGCTTGTACTTTTCATTTCTTCCTTATCAGTGGTTTGATTCAGCTCCACAGTTTCATTGAGTACATTTATTTCTTTAGTTGGAGATTGGGGTGTCATGTCAGAGCCAGACTTGGAAGCAACATGGTGAGGGAATGTCTCTGTTCCAGTAACAGGTCTGTCATTGATTTTCACCTGCTCCTCAGGGGATTTGCGTTGCTCTTGTAGTCCACTGTTTTTGAACTCAGGAGTTATAGCTTGAAGTATGTCTGTTTTTAATATATTCAGACGCTCATCAGAAAAAGGGTCAGGCTTTATGTTTACTTCGCAGTTTTTGTTCTTTCTAGCTTTGTTGTTCTTCTTTGCTTTTGTTGGCAGCAGGGTGCTCTGATGGCCTGTTTCATCCACTGCCACTGTACTTGTCTCAGTTGCCATTTCCTTCAGGACTGACTCAGTCTCTGCTGCTCTAGATATGAAAGTGCTACTTGTCTCAGGCAGCTCATCTATTTTTGTTTGGTAACAGCTCTGTGAATCATCTTTATGTTCTTTCTCTGTGGCTTGTGATGCTTCATAAATAAGCACAGTCCCCTGATGACTTGATGTTGTGCTCTGTGGGCCTGTGGGCTTTTCGGCTCTGACCGAATGTTTCATGGCCTTATGTCTCTTTAAGCCTGGCACAGTCCTGAAACACATGAGGCAGATGTCACAGAGCACTTTCCCCTGTTGAGTGCTGTTCTGCATCTTTTTCTGTGGTATTTCTTTTTGTACTTGTTGCATGGTTGAACACTGGCCAGAGTCTGTTGTTGGTTGCTTCTCTAAGGGGTCTGTTGGAGGAGGCATTTGTTCATTTTCACAGATGATGAGTGGCTTTGGAGTGGGCGGACCATCTGAAATCTTTTTCCTGATAAGCGTGCTGTCCTCAGAGGATGCCTCGTGAGATATTAAATTCTCTGATTCAACCTTTCTCAGCAGGTCCGCATGTAGATGCAAATGATGAACGGGCTCGACTGGATCACGGCAAACCTCCAAGTCTCTCTGAACGTTATCAGCTGAGTCTTTGTTTTTGCTTTCAGCTGGGAGACCCAATGAAAAGCATGTGAATTTCAAACTCTGCTGAAGGACGAGAGGTTCATCTGATAAATTCAGTTCAGCTGCAGCAACGGAGTTCAGGGTTACCGCTGTTTCTGCATCTGCTTCAGTTTTGTTGAATATAAGTGCAGGGTTAACGCTCAGCTCACATGGTCCACAGTCATCTCTCAGACTTTGCGGCGTGTCTGGAGTCTCTTCAGGTTTACTGGCTGGTGAAATGGGTATGTAGTCATATTGATTGAGTTGTGGAGGTTCTTCTGAGATGCTGTTGTAGTTGAGAGGGCTGAGCTTGAAGTCATACATCGAATCTCTCTTTTCAAGGCCGTCTGGTTCTGCTGCACTGCTCACCGGAAGTGGAGAAGGAATGGTGGTTTCAGAGCTGGAGATTTTACATGAAATGAGTCCTAAGTCCAGAGGAGGAGATGTTATCAAAGAATATTCCATCACTCCTGTTGTGTTCAGCTGTTCATCACTGTTTAAAGGCTCTTTTACATTGCTGTGTTTGTCTTTGGTCATGGGGGATTTTACATTTTGAATTGAGCCTTGGTTAACAGACAGATTTTTACATTTACTGGGTGACTGATGGGAAGTTGGTAAAAGAGGACTGCTTGGTGTTGCAGTGGGCAGAAAAAGACAGTGACTCTCTTCCACCTCTCTGCATGGCGAGTTTTGGTGACTTGCCATGAAATCAACAGGAAGATGTTCTTTGATGTCTTGCACATTTAAAATATCCTCTTGTTTCTGAATGGTGTCAAAGACAAGACCTGTCTCACTGTTTAATGACTCAATCAATGGAGGGATTTTGGAAGATTTGGCATCAATGTTGGCATCAGACTGTGAAAGGTGTAACACATTATTTTGTTCCTCTATGGGCTGGATGTCTTGGGCAGCTGAGCACTGGCTAGTCCTCTCTGTATTGGTTTCCACCAGTATTGGACTGCAGGGCTTGTCTGTGGTGACAATCTCAACTGACATATCAGTTGCTATATTTGTACAGTAATTCTTAGCCGGGCTGCAGTTTTTAGAGGGAGATAGTCTGATCAAATGATCCTGCTCTGCTGTTTTAACAGTTATTTTCTCAGTCAGTGTGTCTAAACACTCCACTTGCAATTCACCAGCATGTGATGAACAAACATCTGCAGGATTATCATGGATGGATTGTTCCTCGAGTGCTGTTTTTATTGTATCCTGAATATTCTCACCAATGTCTGCATTATTACCAGGTAGATCTGGTGAAAAAGGATGGATAACGGATTGACCAGTGATGCCTTTCGCTGCCTCTGCTTCCTCATAGCCATCCGTGGTCAAGTGTTCTGGATGGTCACCACTGTTTTTAAATAACTGATTCACACTGTCTGCTGCATTGCTACTCCCGGAGGATTCCTTAACCACATGTGGGTCATGTGTACCCACACTTGAGCAGTGAGCAGACTCAATCAAATCACTCTTCGCAGCAATATCCTCCTCTGATGTGACTTGGGTCTCAGCCTTGCTCTCATTGTTTTCTGTGGGCTCACTTGACTGCGATGAAATTGGACGGTTTCCATCAACAGTGGGGTCAGTGCTGTTAGAGAGAGATGGCGGTGACTCGTTCAGAATGAACTCAATATCATCCTTCCGCTCACTGATATTTAGAGGTAATAATATATTCTCCTTCCCAGTAATTGCTTCCTTTTCACTGTGATCTTCTCTCTCAACTGCATCAGTTGCCTGACATTCAATTTCTTGATGCTGTTGACTTGTGAGAGAGGTGACTTTTGGCTGCTTGCGTTCAGTTACAATGGGTTCTTTTTTGAATATAGAGTCTGAAATCACCTCCAGGCTTTTCATGAGGTTTTCTCTGTATCTCTTATGTTCTAAAATCTCTTCTTTTGTGCCCACAGGCGTCTCCTTTTCAGCATTTCCCTCTTTTGATTGCTGGCTGTGATGGAGCTGTGGGGGATCAGCATGTGAAGCCGTGGTGATTAAATTTTGTGTATCACTGTCTTTTTCTGTAAAATGTTCCAGAGCGCCTGGGTCATTGTGGATGGGAGTGTGGGGACTGTGGTGTCCACTCATGAGGTCAAAGTGGAATGGACTGGCCCACGGTTCGGTGAAAGGCTCTGAGGGCAAACTGGTCACTGGTACGTCTATGGTTTGCACGGGGCAACTCATATCAAGACCGGAGCTGCTGCTCTCTGACTCATCATCCAAACGCAAAGGTGAAAACTTGCTCATTTGTAGCTGCTTGGGGACATCCTCGGCTAATAAAGGTGGGCTTTCCATTTTAGTTGTCTGCAGCTGGTTTTCAAGCTCATTCACTATTCTTTTTATCTCAAGCTCATCCTCTGATGCGCAGCTGTTGAGATTTCCACTGTAGTCAATTATTTTCTCTGGCAGAGACAAAGGAACATGATTATAATCTGGTTTCTTTTCATCTGATTTCTCAGAGTTGCCTTTGTACTGAGATATTTCATCTGGTAGCACAGGGCTAACTATCAGATTCCAGTCTCTTTGCTCAAGAAAAGGAGAGAAGGAGGACACGAACTCTTCCTTTTTATCGGCTGTGTTTTCTATTGAATGGAACCCCTCCTTCTGAATGGGCATATCTGAGTAAAGGCCACTGTCGAATCCTGCGAGGTCCCCGAACATTGATGAGGTGTCAAATGAAAGAGGAGATTTCATGAGTCCCTGTTCCTGATCCAGAGGGTATGGCATGAGGTGAAGTGTATCTTTTTGTAACAGCGGGCCTTGGCTTTCAGTCGGCGACAGACACACCTCATCCATCAATGATGTGCAAAGAGATGCCGGCTTGTTTGTGTCGAGGTCATTGGCTAAAGTAATGGGCTCTTTCACCACACAGACACTGCCACTCTGTTTTTCAAATGTGTTACCCTCTGATAGTTCTGGCTGTGTGACTTGGGGCACGTCTCTTTTTTTGCCCTTTGTGCCTCTGTCACTGTTGAAATCAGTGTCTTTGTCTGTGGTGGGAGAGTGCGAATCAAACTGGAGTGGCTTGTTATCTGGACTGCTGCACTGTGTTGGTTCTTCTTTAGCGCACAGATCCTCTGTTCTCTGTAGGATGTTTCTGTGTGAACTGACCGCAGCAAGAGTTTCTTTTCTGGGAGACACGAGTTTCCCTCTTGATTTCGTGTGAGAGCTCCTGCTTTTTTCAGAGTTTTTGTTTGTGTCTTTGGCTTTCTGTGTGGATGATGCTGTGTCAGCAACCTCTGGATTTGAATGATACTTCTTTGGATCCTCTGTCCCGTCTTTGTGATCTGAAAGAATGACTTTGTCTGTATTGTACTTCTTGTAAGATTTTGTGAGTGTCAGTGCTACTGTGCTGGTTTCTTTACTTAACTTCTGTGGGGAGGACCTGTCATTGGTTTTCCGCTCTGGAGACTCTTTCTTTTTGACGTCTGTCTTCTTCTCACAGTCTGAGTCAGTGCGGTCAGTGCTCTTGGGGCTGTTGATACCATCGCTTGAAACACTTACAGGTGTGCTGAGTTCACTGCTCGTGGATGACCTGCTCCCCCTCCTCCTGAGTCTCTGGTGAGAACCTTGTTTCTCAGGCGAGAGAGAGACCTCCTCGCTCTTTTTCACCTCGAAACACTCTTTTGACTCGTGTCTCCATGCTGCCTGGTCTCTCTCGCTCCTCGCTCGCCATTTGCACTCTTTCGTGTATGTGTATTTGCATCGACTGCTTTGATTCAGCCGGCCTTGGCTCGCTATTTTAACGGGCTCACATTCGTCATCTGAGTCCGAGACATAGTCGTATTCTCCAAATGCGGGATTCTGTACAGTGGGAGTCAATCTCTCCATCACTAAGGAAAACTGGAGGTTTTTGGTGCCTTTAACATGGAGCTTATGGAGCTTATTTTTCTGCTGAACTATTTTATGAATAAGTTCTTTGCTCCAGGTGCCCCCTCCAGTGCTTTTCCTCTTGCTCTCTTTCACTGCCGTTCTGGAGGTCGGAGATGTGGAGGCCTGTGAGGTTGTTGACCCACGAAGTGCAGAGGTGTCCTGAAAGCTTTTAACAGCGCAACGCTCAGAAAACTTGCTGGATAAGAGAAACCTTTGTGTACTTGTGTTTTCGTCCTCGCTCTTGCACAGCTTTCTCGCCTCTTTCACTTTGCTTTCTTGTTCCCTCGTCTTCTCCCTCGAGGCAGTTCTTGAATTTTTATGAGAGGCTTCTTTTTTTATGTTAATTTTCTCATCTTGTTCAGAATTCAGAGATATTTTCTCAAGTTTGCTGTCTGTGTACTGTTTATCTGTCTCTGGGCTCTCAACATCAGAGTCATAAAAATACTTTCCCTGCGCGAAAGACCTGTCATCTGTTGCTGCTTTATTTTTGCTCTCAAAGACCAGGGATTCTTTGGTTTTCAGGCATTGTTTGTTGGCTGTTGCTTTTACAGTGGTGAGGTCATCGTCAGCAAATGCATCGATAAAGCTGCTGTCTATCTCTGCATTGTCTGATTGATATCCCAGTCCATTCAAGGCCTCTGTGATTAAGCTGTCCAGTTTGGCATCTTCCATTTCCAGCTCGGGGAGAGGGACGGGAAGGTTACCAGGACCTGAGAACAAGTTGAGTTTCATTGGATCATCTTTATTGTCTCCCTTTGTTTCACTATCAGATATCAGTTCTCCATTTTTATTCAGGCCCAGAAGAGACAAATGTAGGTCAGACGGGCACCGTGACATTGAAACATTTGACACAGATGACACTGCTTTTGCTGGTTCTGTGTTAAACTTCCTGGTGTCCTCCATCTTTGATATGTCTTTGAGATCATTTTGTGCAAATGAATGTTGAGCACAGTATTGCTTATGACCCAGAAAGGAAGCCAGGTTGTTGAAATTTTGATCACACTGCTTGCATGTCAGAAGCACATCTAACTGGTCAAGATTTGCTGTGGCTAATGAAGTCGCTAACAGCTGATGGGCAGAGTACGGTGGTGGAGGCTGGTGGTGCTCCACCCCAAAATTGTCCATGTAACCTTTGTTTCCATCCATCGATTTTGGATGTGTGCTGTTTTGCAGGTAGGTCATCATGTCGTCTTTGGCTCTTTCTGATGCATACGGCAGGTTTCGTGGAGCATCGGAATGAAACTGGTGAGGGTGAGAGCTCAGGTGATCGGATGGTAACTGTGTTTTGGTTTGGGTTTGGTGGTAAAAAGGGTGAGGGGTTGCTGACTTCGACATTTGACTGTCCTCTGGGCTAATGTTAACAGGACTGGTGGATGCTGGGGAGAGGGAAGAGCAGGTACTGCTAGAAGCAGGGTTATGAACGGGTGAGGGCAGAGGAGACTCATAAGGTGAAACCATCATAAGTCCCAGAGGTGGGACCTGTAAGGGAGGATAGCTGAAGTTTCTCGATGGTGCTGCTGGATGAGACTGATTGAGTCCAAAATACACTGCCTTATTTTTGGATTCACAAACTTGTGCATGGCTCATCTCTACTTTGAAAGTAGAGACTGCATTGCCGCCGTGTTTTACAGTCTCTTGTCTTTGGTTTGAAAATGCATCGCTACTTCTGCTGTTTGGAAATGAGTTGGGGTTTTTCAGGGGGCTAAGTTTATGTGACTTACTATCATCCTGCCAGTCAGACGGGGAAACCATGTAAGCCAGTTTTTGACTGCTTATTTGCCTGGATAGCTCGATTCTGTTTTGGGTCGGCAGGGCTGAGGTGGGCCGTATCTGCTGCCAGGGCATTCTGCTATTTTTAGATGAATTTGGCCTTTGGTCAAGTGTTGGCTGGTTCTGAAAATGAAACTTATCATTCATGTCTGTGTACTGAATTGTGTTTTGATCAGCTGGTGAATACGCTTTATTAGGCCCTTCCCATGTGTGTGGTAACCTATTAAGAACCTTGTTATTGGTGTTTTTATCAAAGGGCGTTGAACCTGTATGAATGTTATTGACTGGGGGGTTGTTAAATGTTTTGTTAGCAAAGTGCATTTGGGATCCTGGACCTTGTGAAATATTTCTCGTGTGGTGCACACTGCCTTGAATGAGTGTTCTTTGGTTGGCAGCTGTGTCTTTGGGGTGACAGTTCCTCTTACTCCCAGAGGTGATGGCTGCATCTCTGCTGTCCGCCTGTCCAATAATTTCCGTGCTCTCAGGAGGGGCAGTCTTCCCCTGCTCTGACTGCTGTGATCCGGAGCCAGAGCTGTCACTGCTGGCTGAGTCTTCACTCAGATTCCTGGGACACTGGATGGAGGATGCTACCCCTTGAATAAACTGTAACTGTGGGGGTTGAGGATAAGAGCTTCTATCCTCCTGCTGCTGTTCATTATTGAACTGAGTGCTGTTCTGAGCAATGTTTTGCCCTTCTCCGGGTGTAAAAGCAAAAGAGTTGTGTGTCACATGAACTGAACTTATTGAGGAGTCTGTAAAGTCTTGGGACTGGGGGTTCTGTTCACAGGGAAAAGAGTCAGAAGTTGATTCTTCCAGAAAATGATATCCATATTGATATGGACCAGGCACAAAAGCATTTGTCTTATTAGCTTCTGTATGGGCAGTGGATTTTTGTGATGAAACTCCATAGTTAGCACCATTAAAAGTCCTTTCAGGAGACTGCCATGTATTAGACCCACTCAGCTGAAAGTCAGACAGGATCAGCTGGTTGCTAGGCTGAGTGTTGTTCTCCATTGAGGCAGGCTGCTGCTGCTGCGACAGGGGTGGATGTGGATGGGAAGATGTTCCACCAGATGAAACCAGTGCCTGTGAGGTATAGCTTACAGAGGTAAGGTTAGAGGAAGCCTCCTGGAAGCAGCGGCTGTAGTTGAGCTCTTCTTGCTGGAGTTCGGCCTCTCTCTCCGGTATACTGGGAACGTGGAATCTGTAGCTGCCCGAGACTGGGCCACGACTTGTCTCCAACTTCTTGGGTGGCGGGACCTTCTGCTGTGGGTAGGCAATACCAATGGTCGGATTTGAGCGTGGATTATTAATGCTAAGTCTGTACAGCTGCTGCGGGTTGCCACGCTCTGCCTTTCCTGACCGCTTTCCCTTCTCTCGGCCGCGGCCCTTTCCACTCGGGGACTGGGGGCTGCCTTTTCCAGTCGACCAAGTCCTGTCAGTGGCAAATTTTGATCGGTTCTGTAGTGACCTGAAGTCAATCTTCCCTGCTTGCTGTGGCCGTATCACAGCCTCACGCTGCTGAGGACAGTCCCTTTCCTTCTCTAGTTTTTCAACTTTGGCCTCTCTGCTGCTGGCTCTGGTCTCAGTGCCTGTGCTTGAAAAGTGCTCCGAAGACTCCTTTGTGGTTTTGTCACTCTGCTGTTCCAGTGCCGTCCCCTCATCCTGCAGTTTGGACTCAGCGTCCAGCTCTTTGACAGCATGCATTCGCTGAGTCTCTCCTGCCATGGTGCACAATGCGTGCTATGAAGGCCTGGTCCTCAGAAGTGCTATCTGGGAGACAGGGGCATCGTCGTCTGGGTCGTATAAATCAGTACACGTCCAGTGGCAGGAACTGCAGGGACAGGGCTGCTCGCTGCAGGCTCATGTCTTCACTTTCATGGTGAACTGCTGATCTGGCACAAAAGCAGAGCAGTCCTGGAAGAAAAGAGACGAGAGAATTAGATGGCATGTTTAATAATAATAATTAAAATATGTACCATTTAAAACAATGACAATACTACAAAACAAGCAAAGCATTAGAATACATTGACAAAAGAGTTATGCATCTTTAAAATATAGAAAAATCTTTTTTTTTGTTGTTGTTTATTCTTTAGTTCTGGTGTTATAAAAATTTAAATGTGACGAATTTGTGCTTAAAACAAATGAAGTTATTGAAGATTTGTTCAGAAGATGGATTTTGAAATAAACAATTCAAACATCTACTCTTGTGTGAGATTAAATGCAAATACAATATTTCTACTTTTTGCCAGCAGAGAGCACTATTGCAACATTTCACAGTGGTGCGGCACAAGACCCAGTGTAATCTATAGGGAATTTCAAAACACTGCTAAACTCCAATACTCCAAGTCTTGGAGACACTGCTAACACTTAGATTATTTACTCTTGACAACAGTAAAAAGACTTTTCAAACAAGCAAACGCTGCCACATCCAAGTGTTGGATGGCCTCCTGCTTTACAACAGTGGATTGATGGCTGTGCAAGTATCACAGTTTAAATCCTCCACATACACAATCACACAGAGACAGTTTGGTGTTGAAGTGATGAAACTCACTACGGTGCTGCAGAGGAGAAAATACAGCGCATGGATCCAAAAAGCACTGCCAGTAAATGAATCACAGACTCCTTAAGAGCAAGAACACAATGCCACAGTGTTCTAATGCTACAGAGGGCTGCAGGTTTAGATCATGGAGGAATATCAGGGATTAGTCAGTCAGCCATTAGACAGTGAGAACTGTGGGCACACTGACGTTTGTTGCCTTTCCTCAGACATCCCAGACACAACTTCTCAGGTCCCAGTTTACTTTGGCGCTGCACTGCCTCAGCCTCTTTTGAGGTCAGACCAGATGAAACTTGGGAGTCAGCACCAAAATGTAATTTCTGGGCCTGGTAACTAAACTTCCACCCCACCTTCTCATCTGCCTCCCACATTACCAAAGTCAATGCTGAGGAGAACACCAGTCAACCAGTGCATGTGGGTTCAATTCCCTTTTTGGCTGCTGTGCTAAAGTGTCCTTAAGCAAGACGCATTTCTGGTCAGTTTCAGGGGTGCTCTTATGGTTTTCTTAAGGAGGGTATTAAAATGGGAGGAGTGACTAAAGAGCATGCAATTACACTGCAGTGTTGCTGAATCAATGC
>JAPQLA010000022.1:10650982-10672273 GCA_029822935.1 Naso vlamingii
AAAAGTTTTCTGGCATCTGGGTTTACTTCCTGGCTATGTGGCCCACTGAATAAGCACAGTCGAGTTCCCCCCCGCTCAGCCCATAGACTTTCCAGTGTGGTGACATCACTGATTTTAGAAAATCCCTTTTCTCAGCCCACGGAAAGTTTTACAAAAACAAAACCTCAATGGATGAAAAATTCAGAACAGAAAGAGTCATATCTGAGCTTGTTTGCAGTTCGAGGTGACCTGTCAGCAGCTTTACAGAGGTCTCTTTTACAATGGCAGCCTATGGGAGAAATGCTTTTTTGGCACCAGAATTTTTTGCTGCAATACCGTGAGTGGTCACTATGTCAGTTTGAAAGCTTCGGAGCTCCGTCCTATCCGGTTCAATTAATACATCCACACTAAGAGTGCATTAAATTGAAATCACTAACTGCACCTTTAAGTTGCTCTGCTTCAAACCATATTGCTAGATGCATCATTTTGACTTTTTACTTCTTTCCTTCATTCTGTCTTTCTCACTCTCTGTTTCTCTCTCCAGCCCACACAAGAAAGCAGATCTCTTTAGTTTGACATAATTTCACAGGAAGCGAGGGGCAGGTGGGGGTTGGTGCTCGGAGGGAATGAAAACATTTGTAGAAAAATTAGAATGAACGTTAGTGGAGAAAGTGCATGATTGACAGTCATGGCTTAATGCTAGAAGCAACACAGCTAGGTTGAAGGATATGATCATCAGCTGAGGTTATTCGGAGGGGTGAAGTGCTTTGGGGTGAACCTGAGCAGACTTTTTCTAGCACTATTATACAGTAAGAGAAGGGTGGGGAGGGCGGCAAAGAAAAAAACATTGCATAATATTTTTCTCTTCCTTTTTTATTCTTTAGTCCAATTTGCACCAATGCCAAAATCAGTAGTCCCCCGGCCAATGGTAAAGAGGGAATTCCAGGCACAGTGTGCGTGAGTCTGTACCAGCATTTTCCAAATTCACCCTGCCTGCCTTCCTTTAAATAGTCCAAGGAAATGTCCAAATGACCTAATTACGACTCAGGCTTTCCTAAGTAGCCTGTGTCAACGCATGACATGGTGTTCAAAAATACACATAATCACAAAACAGCAGGGCTTTGGTGGCAGTGAAGCCTGTTTTTCATCTGTTTAGTTTTATTAGTGTTATGGTGGGACACTGAGCTGGATTCTGTCTGTGTCCATGTTTCCCTCTGTTGTGTCTCGGCTCTCAGAGCTCTCCCTGGCCTGGGCGAACCTTCAAAGGCTCACTGGAGCTAAACGATTTCCCAGAGACACATATTTGACCAGATCACTTTATCATACTTTAATCTATGTCACAATATTACAAACTGCAAAACTCTGTTTCAGTACAACATTCTGCATTACTTAGATAAAGTCGCAGCACTACTGAACTTCCCCCTCTGATGGGCTCTCATACACAAAGCCGCCCTGCCTGAACAAACACTATTAAATAATTGTTTCTATTTCGGGGCCCCGACACTTTGTCCACTTCAACAGCTTGGTTGAACCTAAAGTAGCGCTTGGAAACAATAACAATAAATCCTGTTCAAACAAAAGCCTCATTCATGGCAAGTGAAGTTTAGCTGAGCTGACATTTAGTGACGTTTCAGCAGGATTCTAACTTTATCCTTTTACTGTGTTTGTTTGTGTAGCAGTGCGGGAGACAAGTTGGTATGCATCCTGCTCAAAACCACTTTATGGTAATGGTTCGGAAATAGCTAAGACAATTAAAGCAAAATGAAGGGGAAAGTGATGGACTTGTCTGAGGGCCTCAAATTCCTGCTAAGTGTCTAAAATTAGTGTTTTGTTAATGGGCCACCTTTGTCAGTGGGGCACTTTTTATTTGCAGCTGTAAAAACGATCTAAAAATACCGAGCAGGGGGGAGCGATGACCTTGGGCAGTTTTAGGATCTGAAATCAGATATAACAATTTAAGTTTGGCCATTCACCCACAACAATTACTGAAGGTTGCCTGAGAAATACAAAAGTCCAAAAGGGAGAGGGGAGGGGAGGGGAGGGGGAGGAGATATGAGGAAGAGGAAAGGAAGTCCAGCAGAGAGGAGGCGGATTTCAACTCCCGAAGCTTTGAATGCTGTCTGATAATCTTGTTCATGTCCTGCATGTGGTAATACAGCAGCGTTTCTGCAAAAGACTGACATACTTCGACAGGTTCCTCCATGATGCGCCTGAGAAAGATTAACCTGCTGTGCACCTGTAGCTTGATCTTCCCACTCATATCTTGGCATCATTTTCATCATTCCTTTCTCTGCAATCAGACAGGATTTCACAGATAACATTTTGGGCCATCGTCCAACCAACACAAGTTTTGGCAGAGAGCTCAGAAGTGCTCTGGAAAACATCTTCTCCCATCAGATCAGTGACTAGAGTGGCAGGAGCCCACACTGTCATTTGTCCTATGTTCATCCCTCCACTTTCTGTCTCCTTCTTTGTCATCTCTTTCTCCTCTCTGCTGCTCTAGTCCCATGTGGGCGTGGCCTGTGTCTCACTGTGGCTGCAGCAGGAGGACTACCTGATGTGTCGCTGTGCAGAACGGGACTTAGGGGTCTGCTGTTGAAAAGGGTCTCTGTGCTGCATCTGCAGATCGCCTTACACAACCACTTCCTGCTTCCGACCCACTCCTCACAGGCAGCCCTGTGTGCCAGGGCCAAAAAAAGCGCAAACAGAGGGGTTCAGTCCACCCAGGGGCTGAGCACAGGACCCTATTCATCCTCTCCCCAATGCTCCTCCCTGCTTCTTCCCTACCAGGATGGCTTTATTTTAAAATTCACAAATATTCCCCTCTCTGAGGCATTCAGATCGACTGGATGCTCATTTGCTCCTTTCAGTGGTGCTTGACAGACAAGCTGTGTCAGTGCTGCCCCCAGTCCGGGGAGGTAAAATGTGCTGCTGTTAAGTATTTGTAGTCTGTCTGTCTGTCTGACCCAGCCACACCTCTGGCATCTGTCTTGTTACATAAGAAAGGAAGCAAAGGAACAAGGGTCACTGATTAAAAGACAACTTCGATGTGAGCCAAAGACTTACAGAGATGCTTCTTGGATAAATGAGGCTTGAAGTTAGCGGATGGGAACCCTCACAGTCACAGAGGTGCACAGGAGGAGGGGGGCTGGCAGGTGGGTTTGGGTGTTGTGCTGCTATTTCTGGAATGCTTACTTTGTCCCATCCTGATCTGGCAACAGGGGGGACAGGAGCCTGAAGATAATGGACTCCAACTGAGCTGGACTATTGAAGCAGGGACCCAATCAGGGGCAGGAGTATTTAAGAGTCTCAGGGAAATGGCAAAGTGGGCAAATAACTCTTAAGACAAACAAACCCAGAGCATTAATGATGAGTCTGTCACTGGACTGGATGTTTTCGCTTTCCCCCTGAACAGTGAGGGGGAGGGTAAACGGCCTGAGCCACAGTCTGTTTTCACTACTGTCCTTGTCGTTCCTACCTTCAGTCATTGGACACTGCCTTGTTTTTCTACTTTAAACGCATTAAAACAGTACCCGATACGTCCATTCCTACCAGGGGGATAGAAAAACATTTAGCCTGCCGGCTCCCTGGGCTTCCCCCTTCGGATGTCAGCCTCAGATGAGGGTGAGAAGAATGACGCTCTGTACGACCACTGCAAGAAGCCATTCATACAGCCACAGCTCAGCCACGGTGAGTGTGTAGCACTGACCCACGCTGGCTGGAACAGAACCAGTACTGATCCATTCCCTGCTGTCCCAACACTGCACAACACCAGTATTGATCTAGTCCATGCTAGATCGAACCGCACTACTAAGACAACATGTTCACTGATTCAGCAGGATCATCAGGGTCGACCAACGCAGACAGCAGCGCCACTGATTCAAGCAGACGGTTGAGCCTGCAGGATTCTGCTCAACTGGCTCAGTCAACACCTGCATGGATGAGAAGATACCAAACTCTGAATCACTGCAGCCTGTCAGAAACAACATTGCTATTACTGACTGAGCTCAAGGTAGAGCAGTGTATCTACCCAACCTGTATTTACAGAACTAATCTCTGGTTGATCAACAAACTCAGTCAACCCAGACTACTGTAAATTCTTTTCCACTCTCGCCATTACCTTCGCCATGTTGAACAGGAGGCCTTATTATAGGTCAGTGGCTGACTGAAGGCTGAGGAACAAACCAAAGCCCCTGGCAGAGCTCACGTTGTTCCCCTCAGACCTGCTCAGGCTCACTGGAGACCAGCGCTGGAGGCCGGGACAGAGAGAGTGGCTTCTGTGCTTCCACCATGCCAAACCTCTCTGGCTTCACATGCCTGTGTGTGAGGCAGGCGGCCGGGCCAAGCCAAAGAGCGTCCCAATGAGAATGCTGTGTACTTTGGAATATTTTTTCTCAACCCATGTCTTATGGAAAACATACCAATTCAGGAGCACTTAATACAGTTTTTAAATAAAGAGCACAAAGATGACACACTCTCCCCCTCCTGTGATATGCAAACTTTTTCTAAGAGTATATAGAGTGAATGTGTGTTATTGATTCCAAGTCTGTCAGACGATGCTACACCCAAACCCCAAACATACTAAAGGTGCTTCTTACACAAGTGTGGCTCATTGAAGCAGCCTCAAGCAAAAGATTAACAAATCCTCTGGAGACCGGTCAGAGTTTACACGATGTTTGCCAACCCTAAACACATTACCAGCAAAGAATCTTTAAGGGCATCACTCATCGTGACAAAATAAACCACTAAGACTGTGATTGTACTTTTATCAGCATTTCTTAAGCCACAGCTGCCCCCTTATCAAACCAGTCTTTCTCTGAGTCACTGTGGGAGCTGGTTGATAAGGCCTAGTTTGGGAACATCCTTTGGATCCTCTACATATTGCAGCAAACAGCATATGCAAGCTTGAGTAATCCTGTCCTCCATCACATGAATCATACTTTCCTTCTCCTTCATATTTTTACAGCTGCTGTGCATCGAGATCTGCTCAAGCACTTTCCTCCACAGCGACAGAGACAGACAAGGAACCCAGAGTGTTTGAGACTCAGGTTCTCACAGTCATTCCGCTTCCTCACCATTTCCGCATAAACAACCACCTACGATCCCCTCTTGACCCTCAAACATTCATGCCCACAAATGTGTGTGCGTGAGCGATGCTGCATGATCATCTGTTTCAGGGAAATCTAATCTGAGAATGAGCAATGATTTACAGGATCTGTTTTTCCACTTTGATTTAGTCTATTGACTTTGAACAACAGGAGGTAAAACTGCAGGAATGTGATGCCATATCAGACTGTCACATATTTAAAACTTGGAAGACATTAAACAAACATTGAACTAGGCTGTTGACAATGGTCAGTGCTTCAAACAGAGACAGGATACAATAAATGAGTCAGTAAAGGCTGAGAAACCGTTGGGGATTACCAGAAACAATAGTTTCTGAAGGCAGAAATTAGGATAAATCAGTGAATAAGATACACAAAGTGAAAGATGGACTTAACTCAGGTTTTTGACTGTTTATCTTTTTCACTGTTTATATGTTTTACTGTACACTGTTATAATGATGTTTCACATTTTGGACAGCTTGACCATAGTGACCCTGTGTACAGTTACTGGCTTTCTTTGCTTTCAGCGTCACGCGCATGAAGCAGATGAAAACATTTGCATTTGCACAAGCTGAGGTCAGGATAGCACACTGTAATTTATGTGTCAACCTCTGCACGCACGAAAAATGTGTTAGTGCTGCACCCATGAGCAGCTCTGATGAATAAACCATTCGGCCAAGCCGTTGGGATCGGAAGCCTTGCCACAGTCCATTAAAAGGCAGAGACAGAGCTAGGGTCTGTAATCCTGTGCCTCTGACCTCTCTGCTCTGTATTGTGGTCCTGACGCTGCCCTCACGCAGCTCCATTAGAAAAACTGCCTGTCTGGACTGTGGTCTGCCTGTTGCCCTTTTGCCCTCAATTCAATTTGTCATGCCAGCCTCGCGTGCCCAGCCATTTGTGTTGGCACAGCTTGCCTCTCTGGGGGCAACAGGAAAGCCATTAATCTAAGGCTAGCAGGTTTTTAGGAGCAATGTGAAGACTGGTGGTGACCCATACACACCCTGATCTCAGTTAAAGTTGCAGTCAGAAATAGGCGCCATAATGTAACAAATGTGTACAAATATTTGAATCTGTAGAAATGCTAAATAAAAAAGAGTGGTTCACATGTAAAGTGCAATACCTTGCATGTCTTTGATCTTATTTTCCTGTTCTGTTTCCACTCATTGAGGACTGACTATGTCTGAGGAATGTTAAAAGTGCTTCGGTTAAGCCTGCTTTTGCATGCAAGCACTGCACATCACAGATATAAACAGCAGGTTGTCATATCACACCCTCTTCATCTGCTAAAACATGACTTTAAACACTTAATATTACATCTGCTTGTTTTTGTTTTCACGAAGAAAAAGTTCATGCACTGAAACTATGTGGAGGAGTACATGAAGCAACAGTGTTCCTCCAGAGAGAGAAAGAGAGAGAGAGAGAGAAAGAGAGAGAGAGAGAGAGAGAGAGAGAGAGAGAGAGAGAGAGTGTATTCTCCGCATCCCTTATCCACCTTGCTGTCATGCAAGCAGAGAGAGGAGCGCAGGGCAATTAAAGTGAAATATAAGCTTGTAAAGTTTTGAGAGGATTTTCAAATGCTAAAAGCATTGACTGACCTTGGAGAGTGAAAAACCCGAATGTCTGTTGTGGTGTTTCAAATGGTCAGAAAAACTTGCCGTTGAGACAGAAATGGAAATTGTACCATGCTCTCTTATACTTGAAATACATTCCCTTCTATAGAAACACTGGTGACCACTATTCCTTCAAAGCAGCAGAGAAAGTAAGCCGAGAACATTTGAGGACAGCGCTGTTGTGGGAGTGTGTGTGCAGTCATGTGCACAGGGTCAAACAGTCATCTCAGCTCTTCATACCTGCCAACATTGGGTTGTTAAGAAGAGGGAGATTTTCTGGGATATCAGTTGGAATCAGATTTCCAGGGCCCACCCACAGGCCCGAAAAACCACTTTCTTAAGAAAAATTATTGCCATATATACACCACTTGTCATAGCCAGAAACTTTAAAAAATGTTTAAATCGTCAGATTTTCAAGTTTCTGATGGTCATTGAATGTCTGATGTCGAACATGTACCAAAATGTAAGCATAAATCTAACTTCAAACTGTGACTTTTTATGAAATTTGCTTTATTCCTCATGACTTCTTTAAAAATCTACCAATAACAGTTTGCTCTGTCTACAATCTGTAAGAAACATAATATTCTGCGTTCCTTTGTGGACTTGTGAAGCCATGAATGATTCAGATATGCCCTCCTCTCGCCTCGCTATAATTCATGAGTGCAGTGAACCCTATGTGCTGCCTGGCAGGATGCTTCTTGCAGCCTGAATACGGGCTGCAGATTTACTCCTGCATGTAGAGCCACCAAAATATTTTTCCTATGTTCCTCAGACTTATCCAAAAAACTCACAGAAATGGTGAAATAACTATTTGAGTTGTATCACTATAAAGTCAGGAGACTAGCGTGAGAAATTACTAATCGGGAGTACAGCAGGACAAGTGTTAAAAATAGTGAGACTCCCACCTATACTGGGAATGTTGGCAGGTATGGCTCTTGTCTCATTGGCTACAATCTGAGAGGGAATTTAGTGAATGGTGTTTGGTTGGTCGGGGGCTCAGCTAGTTTTGCACTTATTTAGTCTCTCTCCTACTTTTGCTGCTCTAACAGGCTCAGTGATGCAATCCCTCCTCAGACGCCCAGCTGATGTTCCATTGTTAAAGAAAGGAAAACGTAATGGTGGTAGGGGGTTAGCTCCCCTGCTTAAGAGGGGAAAAATGACATCAGAGCAGTAAAAAGGCACTAATGCTAATAAGTTATGTGACTTTGGTGTATTTGTGTGATCTTGCGTCTGTCTTGAAGGGTCCATATGTGGTTTATCAGCTTTATTAGCACTGGAATGATTTTGCAGCGCTGCTCTTTATGTTGTCTGCGTGAATTTCTGAGTAATATATAACTGCTGGCAACCGCAGTGTGAGAGCGCGCTATAAAGAGAAAGCAGTAAGAATGATGGAATGTCTTAACTATCCCTTCCTTAAGATGGAATGTTGAAACAAACATGCTGATTGTCGCATCTTTAGCGAAGGGTGCTGCAGGGTGCAGTGGGTTCACTCTGTGATGAGCACAGTCGATCCACCTGGTCCGAGCTGTGCCAGATTTGCTGCAAGTTGCTCAGAAAGACAAAACCATGGGTGTGTCCAGTCTGGGGGAGTCGCTACCTTTGGGGAAATGAATGTTAGTGAATGATTGTTTTAGTTTCCAAGGGAGGATCTCAACGTCCCCCAGACAGTATCTACTATTCTTAGAACCTATTCCCCTCATAAGTCTCAGTCCTCACTGAAAACAAACCAGCACTCACCTGTTCCATTCATTTTCCTGGCAGACGGGGGAAAAGAGGAACGTAACAGTAACAGAGATGAGCATGACGCATCAGGCTGGGTGGCTGGCTGAGCTGGTACAGTAGCAAGTTGTGAGTCAGTGTGGAAAGCAGGGAAGCATCTGAAGAATGGGTGACTATGTGGTGTGTGTGAGTGTGTGTGTGATTCATTGCCCGTGTGGGGAACAACTCTCAGAGAAGGGCTATGCCACCGGGCCCAGTAAAAGCTCGTCTGTTATTCCACATTTCCAAGCACTAGGTGCTTTTATTGCAGCACCAAGACTAACAAAAGGCTCAGGGCCAAATAGGTGTGTAAAGGCATCGCATTGAGCCCGGCTGGTTGACCGGCGGCGTGGGGGAGAGGGAACAGTTGACAACATAGCAGTCTGACCCACTGGGCAGTCTCCTCAGCTTCATGAACTCATTCTCACTCTCTGAAGATTCATCTGTCCCACATCTTTCCCAGGACTCTCCCTTCTTTTTCCTTTTTTGCTTGTACTCAGTCTCTGCCCTCCCACTTGTGCTCCATTTTCCATCATAATCCCTCCCTCTCCTCTCGTCCTCTTGCTCTCTTCTTCTAGTTTTGTCCTCTGCAGCACTTTAACTCCCTCTCTCTCTTTGGAGACAGACTCTTTAACAAGCCTGCCCCAGTGGGCAGTAGACAGAAAGGGGAGGTTATTTTTAGACTGCACACAGATTAAAAGTAGAAGGTTTTTCTTCATCCTTGTAGAGAGCCCTCTTCCCTCTCTTTCAGTCTGTAATGGCATTTTGCATCTCTGTGGGGGATCTTGTGTTACCACCCCCGCACATACTCTTCTCCTCCCCTCTGCCAGACTCATCTCACCCCCTCCACCAACACACTCATCCTCTCCAAACACTGACATCATTTGACAGACCAAACTCCTTCCTCTGCCTGTGGGGGCTGATGTGTTCTGTCTGTACGGCATGAAATAGGTGAATCTCAGTTCCCGACACAAATCAAGCACCAGGAGGAAAAAAACAAGCTGTCAGAAAACCCATACACATCTGCTGCGGGTAAAAGGAGCCTGATATATCATTACACCCTCATCTTAGTGCTGTTCTCCTCACATGACCTTTTCCTGAGCGACACTGCCACTGACTTTAACATACACACACACACACACACACACACACACACACACACACACACACTGGGTGTTAAAAGAATACATCACACATCTGAATTATGCACAATTAGGCCAGCGCAGTATCCAGCAGTCTGGAGCTGACGGGTGAGCTTACTTCAGCGTTTTCCTGTCTTGGAGCAAATTCAAAGTGTGACTTTTTCCTCCCCATGCTGCACACACACACACACGCACACACACATACACACGCACACACACACACACTTCCCCCACCATGTGGATCACCTCATCTGTGGCCTGAACTGGTAAAGTGAGGGGGGAAGGACATGGCCCTCTGGGTTTTACTAGTCCTACTCTCACTGACCCATGTCGGGGTCTACAGTCGGATACAGCTCCTGTTACTTTCCTTGAATACGGTCCCGTCCCTTTGAAAATATTCTGTTTTTAGCATTGCAGCTTTCCCCTCACAGTAAATTTGAAGGAGTGTACTCTAAAGCAGCGGGTGATATTGCGTGGTAGAGGGCCTGGCAGGGACTAAGCAGGAAATCTTTCATTAAAACTCTCTCATGACTTGAAGCTCTGTGCTAGATATTGAATAATAAGGTACACAGAGTAACTCTGTAAAAGGGTTTATAATGCCTTCTATCACAGCCTGACCACGGAGCCCTTGTTACTCAACTGAAAAGTGGCAGTTCAGATAAATCACAGATTAAGGACTAGAATCTTGAGTTTCTGATGGGCAGCTGTGTTTGAAGTCGTCTGTGGGTCTGGGTGTGCTTGATCAAAGACATTTTGCCAGCAAACTTTAATGACATTCTCACAATGGAGCCAGAACAAAGAGCAAAATGTGTTCCTCACTGTTGTAAAAAGAAGAGTGAAACACGATTAGAGAAAGAGATAAAGACAAACCAAAGGCATAGAGTCTAATCACAGAAACCACTTCAACCTTCTCATGCACATTTTATTAACGCTTTGGTGTTTACAGTCAGAAACATGGAATGCATTTGGGATATCTATGTGGGACTTGTTACTATATCAAAAACATATGGTGCAACAGACAGCTGCTGCTCTCCAACAATAGATCACCAAATTACTTTATCTAAACAGTGCCACCCCTCTCTCTCTTAACGCCGTGACACAGGCTGTCTGTCATTGTGCTCATTTTGCATTTATCTTTTTCAATTCACAAATATTTTCTGGAAAGAGAGGAACTGAAGACCAACTGTATAATACCAGTTCTGGGTCTTTTGGTTTCTCTTTTTGAATGATGAATACAGATTACTGCCACCTGCTGGTATGGAGGTATACTTCCTCACATAGAGTCACCAGGCCATCAGCTGTACCAAAAATACTCCATATAACAAAAGATACCGCACTACACACCGCACCAGTGATGTGAAATTTTATACACTTCCTGTCTCCTAAGTGGGTGGGGTCATCTCTCTCTGAATCCCTTCCCTCGTCTGGAAGTATGACCTGGAAACAGCTGTTGGTTTGTTTCGGGAGCCACTGAAAGTGCCAGTTACATTAGCTGGAGTACTGAAAGTGGCTAACATTATGCCAACATCTTTGCTTGGTGCTGGCAAACTTGCCACCACAAGTTGAAATTATGAGACAGGCTGTCACTAGTGCCAGAACTGCTTAGCGCGAGTCACACTGAAATTATGATTTAGGTTTTGACATTATTGTGTCATTATATGTGATTTAGACCATCAGGCTCAGATTTCGACATGAAATGTACGTGGTTTGTACAACTGGTGTAACCCCAGAAAGCTGTCCAAGATGGTAGACATTTTCGTGTATCTGCAACTCACATCAATGCAGGACTAACACTGGGTACTGACAGGGTCCAGTATGTACTTTGGTGATGATGGAGTGAAAGAACTGGTCATAATCTGTAATCATGTTCACTTCTCCCATAGGAATGAAAAACTAAAGACTGCCTCTAATCTCCTAAAGGGGTGGGACAATGGCAAAACCCATGTGCCACTGATACAGGAAATGATTGGTCAGTGCGCTCTCTCTCTGGCTGTACTCTTCACGATGTGTTCGAGTGCAACCTCTCAAAAGTCAGCTTTCCTCGCCGCTAAATCTTGAAAGTCTGTTTGGTGTGTCTGCGCCTTTTGCTTTCCTTCATTTCTTTCACCAGTGAAATAATGGAAAACAGAATGTAAGCAATAATGCTCAAATTTATCTGTGAAATAGAATAGCTGAAGCAGAGCATGTTTTTTCATCTTTAGAGTGCACAAACCTCTGGGAATATGAAGAGCCCGGTGGCAGTTCTGGCTCAAGCCCAGCCTTTGGTGTAGTTAGGGGAGGAGGAACCTGATAGTAATACCTCTGCCCTGCCCACAATCTTTCTCTCTTGCTGCTCCCTTCTCAGTCCGATATTCCAGCCAAAGGAGGTGCCTGGACCACAGTGGTAGTCTAGCATCTTACAGAGCCATGAGGATTTAAAAAGGGTGATACTGTGATAACTTTCTCCTGCAGCAGCTTCCCTGGAGCATCAGAGACAGGGGGTCTGTGTTTATGTCTAGAGCCAAGAGAGAAAGAGTAGCAGAGGTGGGGAAAAGACAGAAAAGGAGCTGTTCAGAGGCAGGGGAGTGAGGAAGATAACATCAATGTTCTCTGCTGATAGTTAGACAGTCCGGGGATTCCCTAGCCCCTCTCCCAGGTGTACATCTGTGTCTACAAGACAACTAAGCTCCTTAGATGTGTTTAAGCCTCTCAAATAAAACTAGCTGAGAGAAAGAGGCATTTGTGGTCCGGGAGATGATCTGCCTATTAGGCTTTCTATTGTTAGAAGAAATCTGAAAGCACAAGGTTTCCTTTTTCAGACCTGCAGCAGGAAAAGCCTTTCTGCTCCAGGGCTGCAGAGCATTTATGTTGTTAGCATACCTGGAGCTGTGCCTCCTGCAGAAAACATTCTCATTAAGTCTCTGGGAATTATAGGCAGAAGTGCTCCTTCACTGGGCCTGGCTGCCACATACAATGAGTAGTAAAGCTGCAAAGTTAATGACTTGATCTGCTTGATTCACCCGTGTGGAATCTCAGATGTGATGTCCTTTGTTTAGGTGCTACTAAACATATGCAACAAGAAAACAAAACACAATTCTTTAAAATGGTTAAAACTTGATTCTAGCCAACTGACATTGTTATGAAACTTTTACCTAAACTGTTTGAGTACAATAATGCACAATAAATAATGGTGCAATTAGGGCCTGACTGATATATTGGTTTGCTGATATTATCGGCTGATATTGGTCTATTGCATATATATCAATATCAACGTTCTGCGATATGTGCCGATAGTAAAACTTTAAATAAATAATAAACTTTAAAAATGTAAATTTGCAGGGTTCATGATTGTTTTACACCTGCAGAGGAAAACAAATCTTTTAAGAAACAGATGCATTTACATAGTAACAAAGCACAACTATAGCATGATGAAATTTTTGAGAAACATTTGAGCCATACGCAGCTTTCCAGAGTCAACTTCCTTATGATAATGCTGTCAGTGTGAGATGATTCAATACTGTGTTAACATGTAGCAGGACAGCCTTCCCAGAGCTATGTAAACAGCAACCAAAGCACCCAAAGCAGCACCAAAGCACTGCACCTCACAGTGATGAGGCCATTGTTAGCCCACCGTGAGCAGATCACTCCCAGAATCTGTGAATACATCCGCCTCCACGGTGTACTGTCTGCATCTGTTGTATTTACTTGTGATACCACTGAGGCTCACAGGGAGAAGCTCTGTTAGCTTAGGCCAGCTGCACAAGCCCACTCACCAGATCTGGCTGAGGATGGAAGCTTTTTAAAAGTCAGGTTAGATTTCTGACAACTTACTGAGCAAAGTGGGACTATGTAGCATGAAACTCTGTACACCACTTGGTTTACAACTGTGTCATCAGAAAGTTCATTACTCTCCTGGCCTCAAGGGGAACCTGCAGGCCTAATATAGTTTAGAAACACACTTATCTCCAGTATCAGTTGTCATTTTCTGCCTCAGTGGTCGTCTAGGAGCTGATAGCATCTCGCAAACTGTCAATCTCGTGTCTAACATCAGATGGAGGGTGAACAAACTGGCAGATGAAGCCACACTCTTTGAGTTCCCTGCTGCTTTAACCTCTCCCATCTGCGTCAGCAGTCACACATGGTTCGCATAACAAATCCCTTTCTTCTCCACGGCAGTTTAAGGCGTCATGCAAACACGGAAATGAGATATACACTACTGTGCTGAGGCTGAATCTTGAGGGGTGGGCACCAACTTTCTACTGCAGAGATGTAACTAACAGATAGTCATGAGAAACCACAAGGGAGCATTTAAACCAAAACACATGGAGGAGGATGTCGACATAGCAGCACACAAATCCACACAAACAAAGATAAATTCTCTCACACATACATACATACACATATACATACAGCAGAGATGACCATCATGTAAACTCCATAAAGTTAAATGTGTTCAATCGTAGTAAAAGACATAAAAGAGGATTGCTGCCATCATGACAGGCAGCAAAACTTTGCCTCTGGGACTGCTTTTATGTTTAAATTTCCTTGGAATGGGTAGATAATCTGCTTTTGCAATCAGCAAAGTATTTATCTATGATGAAGAGTTGTAAATTTTCATGAATTACCTGATTTATTATTTCCCTTTTTTTTACCCCTTTGAAGTTACTTTCCTAGCTGTAAAAACAAAAGCAGAATCTCGCACAAAAAACAGCAAAACCAAATGAAAAAAAGAATGAAGCAAATTAAAGGTACATTTCAAACAGTCTGACACTCCCCTCAAATGACAATGTTTAACTTTAATTCATACTGAAGTTTGTCATTACTCCACCCCGTCACTTCACCCATCTGTGCCTCCCATTTCTACAGCCCAGCCACCTGTTTCAGCCCTGTAAAAAGTCAATGTATTACCCTTGAAAACTGAGTGTTTGACCCTCAGAAAGTTTATGTGAACAAACGGCATCATTTCTCCACTGTAAATATTCAGATCCCTTTTTCAGTTTCCTGCAAATTCGCAACACAAGTTCATCTTGACCCACACTCGTGAAGGGAAATGCACAAATGTGAGGTGAATGTAGACAGGCAGGAGCTTTTTAAAGACACAGGCTGTCACAGATCACCATAGAGAGTACAAAATTACCACAGACCTTTTGGAACTCACTAAGGAAAGATGAGGCAATCTGTATTTTGCAAGAATAAACAAACACCTGAATAAAACAAACAAACACCTGAATAAATCCAGTACAGTATGGGTACATCTGTTTTCAGAATAGACAACTTTATTTTTCGCTCATTTTGAAAAAAATTTCTGTCCTCTCCTCAAAAAAGTATTATATCACTAATTACTCATAACTGTCTTCAAAAGTAATATCATTACTTTACTTATGACTCCCTACCACTCATTATATTACTTTTCCATTACACCCCAAAAGTTGTTAATTGTGTCATTTCTCCTCAAATTTAGATGTTGATTATGCACCTCTGTATAAATCTAAGTTTATTTGCTGTTGACTGCAGCTCACGCTTCAAACTAGCCATTGTTTTTTACAGCATTTGAATCCCTACAAGTTACAGGCAGATGAAAAGAACAACTGGCTTGTTTTAGCTGAAAAATCCAGTTTTTGCTGTTTCAGCAGCGTAGGGCTGCAGCCATCGCCCGTGGCTGCAGATGGCTCACCTTTGCTTGAGTCAATATCCACAAGCTTCACAGTGTTGTGCTGTTGTTGTAGGTGTTTTAGGACGTTTGACATTGTATTTTTGGTGTAGGAAAGAGTCTTAGTACTTCTTGGACACAATTTACGTTTGACATTTATATTTTTATTGTCTGTGCTGCCAGTAAGCCTGAAATAGTGGGAATATTTCCAACTGTTTAAAGTTTCCGTCTCCAACTCTTTTTTCCTTGGTAACATTACAACGTTTCAAGCTGGTGGCTCAGTCGGTAGAGCATGTGCCCTATATACAGAGGCTGTGTCCTCGCCGCAGCGGACCTGGGTTCGATTCCACCTGTGGCCCTTTGCTGCATGTCATTCCCCCCTCTCTCTCTCCCCTGTCTACTCTTCAGCTGTCCTATCCAAAGAAATAAAAGGCCCCCAAAAAATATCTAAAAAAAAACAACAACAACATTTCAAGCTGCGGCTGATTGTTCAGTTACGCAACACTTTGCAGCATGTCGCAACTATTACCAAATCATTTAAATTATTAAATAAAAACCAGAAGTAAGTCACAAAAATTTCACAATTTGTTTTATTTTGGAATAATGGTAATATTACTGGAGTTTTATTTCTATTCCATTACACTACTCATTACTGGAAAAAGTAATATTATTACAGTAACGTGCCACGACTACACACAGACCTACGTCCCCTTAGAAACTTCTCCTACTGTGGCTTAGAATGCAAAAGATAAAGATATTAAATGAGCACACCTTTAATGATGCATAACCGGGATAAAATTGCTGAAATAAATAAAGCAAACATAAATCTCTTGTAGATTATCTGTGTTAGCCTGCATCTCTGCACAAGTTTCAGACTGTATGCTTGCATGCAAAACTTTCAGTGTGTGGGTGGCAGTTGAAGATCCTTTGGTTGAGGGAGTTCAAACACACACACACTCACACACACACGCACACACGCACACACATACCCACCCTCCCCCTAAAACACACTCTGTGAATGTTTGGTTGTGCCAGCTGTGTGAGCTTGAGGCTGGGTGTGGGGTGTATACAACTGTCTGACAGGCTGCATGGCGTGTATACACATAGTCATAAACAGAATCTAGAGCGGAAGCGCTGATCACCTAGATGTGCTTGACCATATGACCCAGGGCCTGAACTGTTATGCTTTCACTCTGTGTAATACTTGGCCCATACAGCTGGAGGAAACACTGGGCGCTACACTGGACGGCAGCCAGAGAAACTGTTTGTGAGACGGGACACACGTGCTGCAGAATTTTCCCGATTCCACCTTTTCGTTTACGTTCCTCCATGGGAGTAAATATAAATTATCCAAAAGTCTGTTTGCATGTCTGCGCATGCAAACGTGTAAACAAGTCTGTGTCCAGGTCTTTGATGTTGAATACACTTGCACTGCACTGTAGTGAACTTGAAAGAGAGTCTTTCAGTGACCCACATTTTTGTGTCAAAAATGTCTGCATTTATATATATCCACTCTCACAACAGGAGAAGTGAATTATACTGCTATGTGTTGTGTAAACTAGAGGAAAATTTTTTTTGCACTGCAAAATGGTTTGAAGAGGAGCTACTTGTAATTCCTTGGAATAAAACAGCAAAAGCTACGGCTGAAAACCTGAGAGAACAAATGAGCAGCTCACCTGGATTTCCGAGGCCGTCATACCTCACAGGTGAGACAAGCAAGGCGTTTAAAAGCCTTCAAGAGCCTGTTTTTATAGGATGACAGTTTTGCCTGACCTGAGGGATCTATACCTTTAAAACACTTGTGGTTGAGAGTCTATGAGCAAGAAAGCTTTAAAAAAGCGAGTGGTTGAAATGCTTAGCATTGTCGAGGTTGAGGCCAGGAGGTCATACAGGTACAGTGAGGCTGCCTGAAGACTGAATTACCCAAATGCTGCTTTCCCTTTCTTTGTGTCTGCTCGTGTGCCAGCGTTTGTGCATGAATCAATGGAAATGAACCATCATTTGCAAGCACTTCGTGTCATTCCAGCTTTTCAACTCCTGAAGAAGCCAATGTGAACTCCTTGTGCAAACACTCTGGAGCCAGGAGAACGAACCAAGCGGAATGAAGATCTAGCAAACATGCCCGTTTGAACCGGAAATATTCAGCGGGGTTAGAACCTTGCTGTTTGAACCGCTGCAGACACTAGAGAGGACCTGGCAAATATATGTGTGTTTGAACGCCAAACAGTGTTGAAGGCAGACCTTCCATGGGGAATCTGACAGTGGAGTCTCCACTCTGCTGACAGTTTAAATAAGGCACAATAAGCTCAGTCATCGAGGAAAAGATCCCTTCATCCCTGCAATGGAGATGGTTTGCCATTCTTAATAAAACAATGGAAAAGAAGGCTTATTTTCGTGTTTAGAGTCGGGCAAAATACACATACCCAGCACTGTGAGAAACAGAGAGAAAGACATTCATTATCCCATTCTTCAATGGCATGAGGTGCCAGGCTCATTGACTGACAGAGTTATTTAGACAGGCATGAGAGTTTAGGCAGCATGTGACTCCTCTGACCCATATAAAATCTCTCATGTTTATTGGTTCAATTGAGGGGAATCTTCTTCTTTTTTTCCCTTTTGTTTTATCCAACAATGGTTTCAAGTTTCACTAAATAACATCACAAACAACCACTGCACAAACTTCAAATAGGCTAAAACCCAGTGTTGTTACCTCTTATACAACAGTTGGCTCCTACCAAGCAATTTCGATTGGACAAGAGGTATTCCATGAGTGCTGTTACAGAGTACAACAGCACTGGGACTTGTACCTTTATGTATTACGCTGCTTAACAGATGTTCTAATCACTAACTGTCAGTTGCTAGGTTACTCTGTAACAAACTGCACCAAAAAGATGGACATTTTTCTAGATTGTCTTCAGGGAAGGACAAAAAGAAGGAAAAAAGCAAGCAAGAGAGTAAAGTAGTTTAACTTATGTAACTTATTTCTGCAACTTATAAAGTAAGCTAATGTGGAGGAATATGTTAATTGTTTGTGTTGCATAGCAACAATGCTGTACCAGTCCAGTTGTGGAACTATTTGTGTTGGTGGAGCCAATAAATGATTAAGTTAACCGACAAATCATTATCTGTTTTTGCTTATTACTGTCAGCTAACTGGAGTTTGTAATACTGAAAACTGATATTGCTTAAATATGAATTGCAGATTATTCCAGATAATGGCAAAACTGAAAATGACTTCAGGTAATGTCAATACAACCAGTGAGCAATGTGAGATCTTAAAAAAAGTAACACTTTACTTAAAGTATCTGTCTATAATGTACCATGAACATATTTATAACGTGTTATAATGCGCCTATAGTGCTGTATAATCATAGTTTTAAGCAGGGTTAGGGTTAACCCTGAAGCTGTGCACACGCCAAAAGCGAAAAAAAATATTTGCATCGTGTGATCGCCCAACGTGATTTGAATCATGTCTGACTTTCTATGTAATTTAATCATACCACAAATTAAATTTGCTTTTGGTGTGTATACAGATGAACCCTAACCCTAACCATAACTATGTATAATGCATTCTAAGTTTGTTAATAGTAAGTTATAATGTGTTATATATGTTCATTATGTTTTGTAATGCATTATAGAGACAGGCTTCATAGAAAGTGTTACCAAAAAAACAAACAAGACCCATCTTTTTAGCTTTTGTGAGAAGTGGTGCCTCTTCTGTGAACCTTTTCAAAATGACATGTCTGTCAACACTTAAAATGAGTGTGGTCATCTGTCCATGACACAGATTGCTGTGCCACAGAAGACAGTCATCTGTAGCTCTAGACAGAAGCTTTGAAGTGCGACCACAGCACACTCCTTTCCACCCAGTTCTCATGGCTTCCCTTTAAATAGAGCATGACATCAGCTTCTGCGCAGGTCTACCGGCCCGAGCCCAAAACAAATGTGTCCAAACAATGCCACATCTGGAGCGAAACCCAGGAGTGAGAGGGGAAGAGCAGGAATGTAGCGGAAAAGGGGTTGAAAAAGGGAAAGCGGTCCTAAAGCTGTTTAGCTCTAGGACCCCAGCCAAGGCGTCTGGGGATGTGCCTGAGCTATAATTTACTGGTGATTCCCCTCGCTTCCCTCCCACCAAGGACCTGATGTCACAACTGCAGATCCAAGCATCAGACAGAATGAAAAAGTGTTTCTGCATTTCTTAGCGTAATGCCGTGACGTCTGTTCTTTTCTTCCTTAATCCTGGTACAATGAAACGTCTACTACAGTTCATCAATACTGAAGAATGTCCAACAACTGCATTAGACAAACGCCAACTGCTGTGTTTCATGTATGGTCATAAAAAAACCTTTAACACTTCAACCTATAAGTTCCAGAAGTCTGCAAAGAAGTTCAGAGAGAAAAGCAATTTCTTGTTTGATTTGGCGCATTCTTCTGACTTCTCTGCACAGATGCAGGAGGTTGTCTTCTGAAAATCTTTTCAGGCAGCCTGTTCTTGTTGTCCCTGTCAGAAGCAATCAGAGCTCCTGGGTCTGCATTCACGCAGCAGAAGGATCGGAGGAGCAGGCAAATATTCAGGCCAATTTTCTGCCTGTTGGATTGAGTGTCTAATAAACACATGACGGTTGATCCAGCCGTTATTTGTCAGTAGACACGTAGTATACCACCTAAAATCTGACAGAGATACTTGGACTTGCAATCGAAAATCCATAAAATGTTCGCAACAACACATAAACACATATATGTACACGCACACACACACACACAAACGAGTCTGTGAGTTTGTAAGCTGATTTGTGTGGGAGCTCAGAGGGCCTTTGAGATTGAAGGTGTGACCTGACAAAAACAGAGGTACGGTAGGATGGAAAATATGCTGAATGTGTTCTGTTTGAAGAGGAGGACACAGATAGGGAGGAATAGGAGGCGAGGAAGGAGGTGAAAAGAGCTGAGGGACTCTTCTCTACTGTAACTCATGTGTTTCACATTTGCACTACACTGTCTCCTCAGGAAGCCTCAGCCTCCAAATCCTATTTACAGGCCCAATTCAGAAAGTGGTCAGTCAGAGCGCCACCAGCTGGACAAGGTACCAGAGAGAATGGAAGATTAAGTAACTACAACTTCTTAGTTTGAAGGTCCTTCAGATACGTAATAGATGCCACCATTCATGCTGGAAAAAAAGAAAAAAACAGGTGCCCTGGAATCTGCTGAGCTGTTTGAGGATGGAGTCAGGGCTGCAAAGCCAGCTCACACAGGGCGACTCTGACGGCACCCTGATGTCACACAAGGCAAGAATAACAACACTTTATTCTGACTTTAAATAATGCACTGAAACGTAGACAGCTATGGAAGATTAGAGTTCTCATGCTGTTTAACCCAACTATCTACAACCTAAATAATGAACCACCGAGAATTCACAATAGCTGCAACCAGTAGCTGAAAATATTACAGCCCAAACTCTTAACTGTATATTTGAAAAGAAAACAAGGAAATAAGAGTTCACAGTCTATGACGAAAAGTTAATGAGATATGAAAGGGCGCGGGGCTAAAGTGAAGACGTGGGGCAAGCTATGACCATTGACAGTGTGTTTGTGTTTCTACAACATTTGGCCATGTTAAGGGAATCTGTTTAGGAGTTGTGCGCCTTGTGTTACAGGCCACTCCCACTGCCACGCTCTCTTTTTTGCCAGGTGACCTGAACAGTTAATCAGCTGTCCTTTGGCTTATGACCAACCTGGCCACCAAAGAGCGGGGAAATTTGTGGACCAACTGACGGACAGAGTGACCGACAGAGCAACCTCTAGAGCTGCTGGCAGCTGAAAATACTATTTTACATTATTATACAACATTATTTGTCCATTCAAACTGTATGGAGACACTTGGCAAACATACAGCAGTTGTATAGGCTAACCAAATTTTTTTTCAAAAGTAAAATGAATGCCGCTTCCAGCTCCAACAAAAACATATTTATCTAATTCACACAGCAATTTTTTATGGTACCAATACAGCTCATTAGTGTTTGACACTGAAACTCAAAACTTATCACTGGTACATAAGACAATCCTTTATCAATAC
>JAPQLA010000022.1:10825595-10837792 GCA_029822935.1 Naso vlamingii
TACATAAAGTGCAAAATAGTGAGTTTAAAAATAACATAATGTAGTAAATAAACAAGTCGCAAGAAGCAAACAGGACAGTTTAGAGTAACTGGAAAGTTTATCTGATGACTTTTGGCGGAAGCAGGCTAGCACTTCCCATTGACTACCATTGTTTAAGCTAAGCTAATTAGCGGTGGGTGAGCTCTGCCAGTCCCTTCTTTGTTACTGCACACACAGTTGGAAGAATGGTATCTATCTTCTTTTCTGGAACGCGGGAGTGAGGCAAATAACCAAAAGGAATAAAATTGGCGTAGCCCTTTAAGAGTTTGAGGGCTCGATGGGAGCAATGTTACAGATGGTTTATTCTATCTGTAGGGTCCCAACATAACAAAAGACACTCTGTTGTTGTTTTCACTTCATTTTCTGAAACAGATGATGTCAGAATGTCAGACTGCAGTCCACTTACCAGCCAAACCCACATCTGTGACACAATGAGGCAACCAGCTCTGATGTAGCGGATCTCCCTCATCACTTTTCTCCTCTGATATCCCCAAAACACACAATCATCATCAGCCACCTCCTTCGCCAGTCGTAAAGTAAGAGTGTCAGACAGCCTCAGCACAAGCTGTGCCAAAGACCAAAGGAAATAACAAAACCAATAACTATTATCGAAAAGGCATTTCACTGTTTAATTGCATACATGACACGCAAGACATTTATATGCATCAACCTTTAAGCCAGCTGCAGAGGGGAGCCAAGTGCTGCTGACTTAAATGACACTTTCCGTGAGTCCCCTTCATTACTTAACACCCATGTGACAAGAAATGTACTCAGAAATCACTGGACTGGACTGCAGCAGAGTGGCTGCTTGGGTGTTTCCAATAAGAACAGGTAAATGGATATCCACCCTCAATGCTCAAGAGCTACATGAGCAAACAGTCCTTCGGTCCTTCTCACACATTAACGTCCCTCTTGGATTCTTTTTTCATCCATTTTGGTCTCTCTTTCTTTTCTTTCCATTTCCCTTTCTTTCTCAAGTAAAGAAAAAAAAAACTAATCTGGCATGAATCAGACCCAAATTTGTACCTCAGTGATCGTAATTCAAATATCTGACAGGTGACAAAAATAATGCACTCACTCACCCACCTACCCTCACTATTATGGAATGAATATTTTTGCACTGACAGGTATAGATCCCTTGTGGCTAACTCTACCTCCACCTCTTACATAATCCGCTGTCATGTCACTCCAGGAATATTTGTTATAAATGCAGCGAGCCACAGGTCTACTGGAGCTGTGGAATGAGTTCGGCCCAGGTGCACTCAGTCCCCCTTCTGTCTTCGAGGACAACTACATCACCAATGATAACAATGGAATGATTGGATCTTCCTGAGCCACCAGCCCGACTTTAAATTCCATCTGCAGGAGAATAAAGACAGCATTGTTCCTTTAACACTCCAAAACAAACACAGTGGGTGACCTACCCTCTGCAGTCTTCTCAAATTTGTCCAAGGTTTTATACTAAGACGGCCAATAATCGCAAAAGATCATTTTCTTTTAGATAATTTGGACAAGCACGTCACTCTCCCTTTTTTCTATTTATACTGTACTCTTTCCCATGCACTGCTCCTGTATTTTTTCTTCCCAAATACCTCATATCATTCCTTCCCTTTTTCTCTTTAATAACAACAACACTAAATGGCTTAACACACCCCGGTCAAGGTCAAGCAACACCCAGTATTTGCTGGTGACCTTCACAGCAGCTGCAAACGTGAGTGCTTTAACAAACGCACTGAGGGTCAGAGATGCGCTGGCTGCCTGACTCCCAGCTATCAGTGGGGAGGAGAATACATATGCACATGCTCGAGCATGCAGCAGGTCATCTGTGTTGATGCGGTACTGACGGGTAAACAACAGATAGTCACAGACAGATGAGTGTGCCACGCCCCGATCTCTGAAAATATACACTTCACTGCTCAGGTAGAAAGAGGTCAGTGGAAGCCCAGATGTTAACATGAGAAAGGCTTGTTTTTGTACCTAACTGACATCATGTTATAAAAGCAGCTTAAAATGGGGACCATGAATGGAAAAGCTGAGTGAATTAGGAATGGCATCCATCCAGGCCTTCTGATGTGTGAATCAGAGGAGCTGAATTTGAAAACTGAGTGCAGTAAGTTCAAACACAAATGAAGATGGATTGGACTTATTGCAAACATACTAGCATGTCTTCAAAGTGAAAATGCAAACTTAAACAAGTACGCTACACTGTTACGTATGCCCCTTTCGTCATCTGTTATGGCATTTGCCTCACGGGCATGAAATCAGCGAATGCAGACGCCTGGTCGCAGAAATTCGTGGTGTGTTTCTACGTGAGCACGTACCTCGAGTGAATCATTTAAAACTGGATCAAATGATGTCATGAGTGAAAGGTCGAAGCAGGTCACCTCAAAATCAACAGAAGCCCTTTTATGGAGTGACACTGCATGACAGATAGGGTGATAAATACATAGGAAAAGTCCATTTTCAGCTGTTTTGGTGCAGGATCGTTTACTGGAGAATTGAAGCCTTTTCATTACAGATTCTTTTTCTAGGAGATTAAACAGCCCACCTTAACGTACTGCAAGAAACGACCCCAGTTTGAACTCATAGTCCAGTCATACTGCCGGCACAATGCTGCCAAGACAAGCTTCAATCCTGCCAATACAAGCCAAGATAATTCCCCTGAGAGTCGAAGCAAGAAGGAATGGACTGACAGTAGGGGGACAGTAGAGGAACTGTGGTTCCAGAAACAATAGGACAAAAATGTTTTGGGGGATTGCGCACAATGCAGAGATACAACTGCGGTGGTGTGGTGGGATTGTGGTGGAGGGGTAACCATTGGAAGAAAGAAAGTAACAGAGGATGTGAAGTGCATTTGAAAATGTTGGAGGAGTTTGAGTATCAGGCTGAGAACGAAGTGCAGGGCCTCATAAATCTACACACAAGTCCAGAGATCATAAGGGAGACCAAGTGTTCCCTTTACCCATGTGATGCACACATGAAAGATGTTTAACATAACACTGCCTTGACCTAGAGGGGATAAAAAACTCATGTACGGCATATAATGAGAAATCATGGCATCTGAAACACACTTTTATAGTTTCTTGGAAAACATAGTAATAATAGGCTACAAGTGTGAAAACAGTGAGATCATGTATTCAAGATGATCCAAAACTTTTTAACATCCATAATCAGCCCGGTGATATGAAATAAACTTGCAGCAGTGTATATGGAGGGTGCATTAAACCTTGTGTGTATGTGTGTGTGTGTGTGTATGCATCTGTGGCTTTCATGGCTTTCATTACAAAGGACATCACACACAAACTGATGAAAAGCCTCATGATGCTGGAAACACTCCTCAATAAGTATTGCTGCGATATTTCACAAAATATCCCCCTCTGTCAAGACTTATTTTCCACTAAAATATATTTACTTCACATTATTTATCATTATATCCCTGTTATGACCTGTGTACACATTACACAAGTTACAGTGGTAAGAATTTCTTTACATTGTTAAGGTCTTAAAAAATGTTGTAAAATGCAAAATAATATAATTTTAAATATGCAATAAATAATGCGATTAATCACGATTAACTATTAAAAGTCTGCAGTTAATCGTGATTAAAAAGAGCTTAATTGCTTGACAGCCGTAGAAATAAATTAAAGATTTAAGAGTCACAACTGCTGGTCTTCTCAATACGTGCATGTATGTGAAATTCCAACTCAATCCAAACTTCCCTTCCTGCTGTCATGCAGCATAAGTGCATTTGGCAGAGCGAAGCAGCAAGCTGTTACTAATTGATCACCTTCTCACTCTGCCGCCTATTTTCCAATCCGTCCTCAAAGACATCCATCACCCTCATCTTATTTTAGGAATATGTAACCAGAAGCATCACATGGTTGTTTGTTACTGAAGGGCGTAGAGGTGGAATTATTGAGGAAATGACCAAGATAACTTGACACTGATGGGATAATAACCAGGTCCTTAAAAGTAATGACCGGCTCCTCTTGAGTTTCTAGTCCTCTCTGTCACAATGTGTTGAGCTGAAGAGCAGTTATGGGGAAGTGAGAGGTGTGACTGTGCATATGGGTTTTTGAGGAGTTTTTCTGTTTGTTTTTACTGGAGAAAAACCAAAAAAAAAAAAAAAAAAGCACAAAGACACAGTCAGCTCAAACACACTCAGATGGAATCATTGTGCCCCGGTCACTTGCTGAAACTCATCCAAGACAGTGAAAAATGCTGAATGTCTACCCCCTTGTGGGCAAATGACATATTGCTCAATTTTGTGCTGTACACCACGGACGGATTTTCAATCTGATGCATGACAATCTAAAAAAAGGCTCAACAAATAAGTAAAACTGGATTTAAAAATAAACCTCATTTAAGGTTGAGTATAAACTGCAAAGATGCAGAGGTAAAGCTCATTTTGCAGAGATGTGAAGGTCACGGTACGTGAATCCTTCAATCCCTGCCTCTGCCCTCAGTGTACTTGTGAATACAACTGTCAGGTTAATCTCTTTTAAGCTGAGACAAACCTGCGCTTTGCTGCTAATGCCAAGCATCACTGAAAAGCTGTGAAGGCTGCCAACTCCATGCCCTACAGGCTCTATTTGCAGAGCAGTGATGGGCAATGAACCTGTTTAGCCTCAGCTGCAGAAAAACTATGCTCATATCTCAGACCCCACAATGTGATTATTTAAGACTGCAATTCCAAATAAAGCACAAGTGCCCCCACTTTCTCTTTTCACGCACACATGGTTTCTTCATTCATCTCTCACTTCCTCTTCCCATCACTCTAACTGAGAGTGAGGCTGGCACACAAAGCTCCACCAGGGAAAAGGAGACAGGAAAGGAGATTTCTGAAACTGATCCTGTACCCTGATAGGTCTTTCCACACAGGCTATGACTGCAGACAGCCATAGGCAGTTTATTACAGGCTGTATGGAGGTGCAAAAGAGTTCTGGATGCCTTTGGCAATGTGGTTAAACTCTGATACTGATCTCAGAGCTACACACAGTGACTCACTATGGCACCGTCTTGGCAAGGCAGTGCAGATTAACCAAAGCATCCTGTTGGCACGTTCTCCCGCTGGCAGGATGGTTTTGATTTGATTTGCTGATTCATCCTTTCAAACGGACGGGATTCTTATTTTTTCCTTTAATCAACCAGGTCAAAATATACAACTGAAGCTCATTTCTTCAAACAGCAAAGTAAAACACATGCACACTCGAATGACTAAGTAAAAAAAAACAAGTTGTTGCACACTCGAGCTGCTCCTGTTCTAGTACAACAGTTCATGTAGGGAGCAGTTTTAAGTGTGAGGAAGATGGAGAGGCCCGTGGATGATACAAATAGACTTAATTCTAATGCCATGTTGCAAATATACTCTGTTTTTTCCGCATTTTGCTTTAATCAGAGGCAGACAGATACCAATCACTGGCCATTAAACCCCTATCTCTGAGGACAGATGTGCAAGTGGTGCCATTCATCAAGCAAGCAAGGAAAATCATTCTGCAGCTCTTAGAAAGCTGATAAAAACTGTATAAAAATCCTTTGTCTTCTCTCTCTTCTATGTGAATAGTTTAGATGAGTGCATGAAACTCTGAAAGAGTTTAATAAGAGAAATACACGAAAAAAACTCCAATATAACTAAATATCTTATGGCCTGGCAAAACTGAATATCATTCCAATGATAATTATGAGCAACTTGAGCCTAATATAAGTGAAGGTGTTGCTGCAATCCAGTGCAAAGTAAACATCATTAGCCACTGCTGAGCGAAACCAGTTCGTATGGATCAAAAAAAAAAAAAAAAACAGCACTTGTATGAGCGCTGGAGTTTATGTGAATATCTCTGTATCTGTTTAATAACCCCAGTATGGATACCTGTTATCCAGTGCCAGTGCTGTGATGAGTTTTTCCTCGGAGCCCCAGGGGACCCGGCCACCGCAAGAGCTCACAACAACTCCGAAAGCAAAACACATAAATAACAACAAGAATAATTACCATCCCTGTCAAATTCGCACAGCAACCACAGCAAGCACAGCGAGGGAGACGTGGGATCTTGGGATCTCGGAGTAAATCAAAACCAACACTGTCTTTCGTAGGAAGGACGCGGTGCCTTTGTTATCTGCCCTCAAACTAGCACGATTCATCAGCAGTATTATGGCTGTTACTGTTGGCGGAGGGAAAAGCTCAACACAGACGTACAGCAGAGATAAATGCCATTTATATCGCTGCATCCGCATCCACCTATCATTTAGGAGCAGTGTTTTTGTCGATCATTTCATGATAACTTTAAGCTGTCGCAGCCTTCTCATTCTCCCTACGTCAGGGATAAAGGAATGAAGCCACCGCTTGATCCTACACCCAACCCCCCCAACGAAGCACACACAAAGAATGCCACTAGCTGTCAATCATTTTAACTGACCCGGCCTCTCATATCCCACAAACTGAATCATCAGTGATTGTCAGTCGACAGGTCTATAAAGCCTGGTGTTTACCTCGTCTAGACAGGCTGGGGGACTGGCAGACATGGGCATCTGAGTGGTATATGGCACCCAGTTTAACCACAAATGAAAGCACCACTGTCATTTAACACCATAAATCAGCCCCATACGCATAAACAGCTTGTACGGGTGGGGGTGTTAAGAAACCTATTTGAAGAGCAATCTGAAAACAAAGTTTCAAAGTCGAAGAAGCTCGGCGAAGGAATTCCCTTTTGATCGAGCACATAAGCGCTTTTGATTCCCGAGGCTATACCGCGCAGTGCAATAAATCATCAAGCTGCAGCAACAATATAGTTTCTGTGGTTCCCATACATACCATGTGTCCATGTGTGTTAGAATGTGGGGCTGTTTTTCCAGCTTCATGGATAGAGTGAGACAAGGCAGAATTGTCTTGGAGGTGGAGAGGAACTGAGACACTGTGTTAATGCTGTGCTGCTGCAAACATACAAACATTGCAGTGAGGTTAACAGAGCTCAATTTTAACACAGTTATCTGGGCAAATAAGAATAGTTCTGGCTGTGGGTAAAGCGCTTCTCTCTCCAAAAAACAAATATTATTTCCCTCCGTTAACTGGCCAAGTACTGACAGAGACATACTGTACTAGGCCTCTCCTCAGTGTTTCCAGCTGAAACCTCACTCAAACCTCAATTTAACATGGCTTGCAGTGATGCCTGGAAAAAATTATGGCACCACACATATTATCATATTAATTACCACAGTGTATTTTCGCTCACCAGTAGGAGAAAGAGTCACAAAATAAAGAATCCCAAAAACGAAAATGCTGTCTGACCAGAGGAATTTGTTTACGCAGAAGAGGCAACAACAAAAAAAGGAGCGAAACAGTCGTGAACAGTAGGAGAGAATTTTTCATGACACCACATTTTGCAAGACAAGCTTCAGAAAAAAAAAGACTAATTGCAACACCAAGTTTAAACATCTGTTTGAAGTTGGATTAACATTCTGAGCTATTTCGGTGCTTTTCAAGAACACCAGACTTCTTAAACAGAGCATGAAGCTGAGACACTGTATTTAGGTCTCTGCAAAAGTAGATATGGGTGCTGGGATGGGAAATAACCTTCTACACAGTTGTGACAAGGCCACTAAACAGCATGGCTGCCGGGATGTGGATTGATAGCATCTATGCCGTCTGAAGCCCCTCGACTGGAACTGCTGCCATATCAATGGAAGAAAGTGGACCTGTTACTGTTATGACCTTTGAGACTCTGGGTGGTCCATATTCAGAACTACAAAGAACACACATACACATACACACACACACACACACACACACACACACCCAAGACAGCAAGATAGAGACAAGAGCTAGCAGGCACGCACTCATATTACTATACAATACACTTTGATACAAGCTCTCAAAACAACTGCCTTTTCCTATGAAGGTGACACATCGCTGCTTGCACTGACATAGAAGGCCTGCAGCACCTTCACTCACACTTCCATGTAGCTAATAAATTAACCTCTGCACAGCATGTTTCCAAGAATCCAATGCAAACTATTTACAATAAAATCATCTACACAGGCAACTTATCTATTACTGACTCACATTACCATAAACAATACATTCACTTAAAAGTATGAACACGTGCATACACAGAGAGAGAGAGATAGGCATCAGCCACAGGCCTCCGAAGCAGCCTGTCAATGGTTGATGTGAGTAGATGCTGGCAGAGATTCCCCATGGCTGGAGTACAGCACAGACCTGTCCAAACGACAACACATCAACCTCACCCAACATAAGTAGTGGGAAGCTAATCTCCACACAAAAGACACTCGCTAAGCACATTAGCAGAACAAATTTGAGAGAACATCAAAGTGTCGCTGTTAGCAGGCCTTTGCTCAGCCGTTGGCTATTTTTCTCTTTAAAGGGATACACCACCTTTTTCTGTCTTTTTGTTCTTTGCCTCCCTCCCAAGTCCCAGACAAGAAGATAGATACCATTCTTTCGACTGTGCGTGCAGTAACAAGGAAGAGACAGGTAGAGCTCACCCAACGCTAATTAGCTTAGCTCAAATACTGGTAGTCAACGGGAAGTGCTAGCCTGTCTCCGCGTAAAGTCATCACATTAACTTTCCAACAACTCTTAACAGTCCTGTGTGATTGTTGTGACTTGTTTATTTATCATATTGTTATTTTTAGACTCAATTTAGCACTTTATGTAGTTTTTAATGCATTTCTTCTTCTTCTTCTCTTCTTCTTCTGCTGTTGACTTGAGTGTATGCACCCTGCAGTTTACTTCCAGTACATATTTATTTCTAGAATTACATAAAATGCTAATCTGAGTCTAAAAGTAACATAACCTGGCAAATAACCAAGTCACAACAAGCACACAGGACTGTTTAGATCTGTTGGAAAGTTTATCTGATGACTTCAGGTGGAGGCAGGCTAGCACTTCCCATTGACTACCAGTATTTACGCTAAGCTAATTACAAGTGGGCCAGCTCTGCCTTGTTACAGCACACACAGTCGAAAGACTGGTATCTATCTTCTTGTTTGGAACTCAGTAGAAGGGCAAATTTTTAAAAAATGTTGGTGTATCCCTTTAAGATATTTACTCTAAAATCAGAGGCAACAGAGGTTTGGTGAAGTGTGTGTGGTGGCATTTCAATGATGCACTCAAAGCTGTTTGGTTAAAGAGTTCACACTGATCTGTTTCGAAAATACAATCCATCAGCACCCAGTCGAGTGAAACATTACTGTATCCAGCTACCAGGAGTGAAACTCTAGAGCTGCGAGGACACAGGTTTCACACATGCAGACAGGAAAACACTCACCGACCCTCAGACTGACTGAGAGAGACGTGCTCATATTGGCTTTAACAAACCATTACAGCAGCCCAGCTCCCATTTGGTCATGCCCACGCACACATGTAATACACACAGACACACATGCACGTAGACAAATAGTGGCAATCTGTGGGTGGATGTCAGCCCCCAGACAGGAACTGCTCCGAGCATTTTCAACGGAGCTCATAAATCACTGCACACACTGGGGTAATGATCCATTGAGAAGGAGAGGTGAGGCTAAAATACAGTGCCCTCTTTAAAGACCGTGCCGCAGCATTCAAAGCTCTGCCTCCTGGCTGGCAGTGCTGTCATTAAAACGATTATCACTGCACACGGCTGTGACAGAACCTCAACACACAGGACAAAGGTTGTAACATGCAGTGCTTCAGTGGCACCTTTGTTGCAAATCACTGTACATTTGCCATCTATTATTCAAATGTGACCTTTTAATTTTGAAGCTCAGGGCCCAGTGGTATAAACCTCTAACTAATATATCTCATTTAAGCATTGCACTTACTGTATGAGTGTTAAAAGAAACAATGAAAGCACTGCTTTGCAGCGATATCGCAATTTCATTTCAGATATATCAAATTTTCATTGCAATCCAAATCATTATCGGGTTATTAAAATGCAGTGTTAAAATGGCCTCAATGTTCTCTGATTTTCAGGAGGAGGAAAAACTTGTTTTGACGGATGATCTGCCAAAGGAAAATTTTTTTGCACTACAAATATGGCCTGGCAGTACGGGTGGGACCGTTACGATTATTGTGGCCAAAATAAATGCGATACATGATATTATCGCCAGGTATCCCAGCACAAATAAAGAATAATTTTTAAAAATATCATTTGAGTAAGTCTACTCAGTTCTATTAAATCCAACTTCAATTGGACTATTCACTAGCATGAATAGTGAGGATTACATTAGGTTACTTTTTTCAGACACTTTAACTCACGATTAAGACAATTATGCCATTAACTGAAATTCACCACAATTAAATTATTGTGAGTATTTTTATCGCGATTAACGATAAAAATGAAAATTGTCCCACCTCTGCCTGACAGTGCAGTCAAAACAATCAAAAAAAGGAAGAATTATCTGCGGGATTTCTCTTGTCTTAAAACTCACTATTCTGTTCATAACTGAAAAATACTCACTAATATAACATGGCACTGTAGGGACTTAAAGTGCTTTCCCTCGTTTTATCGTTAAAGACATTTTTCCAATGAATAACAGACTTGGAATTCCAAAATGCATCAATCTTCATTTCAGGGTTAAAAATTTAATTTAAGAATATTTCCTGAGGACATGACTTTGCGCAACTCCTTTTCATAAGGAAATCTTGATAACTAGTTAGGAAAATATTTTCTTATGATGTTTTATGTTCAGTTGGGCTCTGTTGTTAATACTGTGTTCTTTGTGAGAGAGTTTAAAGCCCAAAGGAAGCAGATGCTGAACTAATATGAAACCTGGTGGTTATACTCTGTGGATTTCCTCCAAGTTTATTTGATCAATTATGCATTTACCCGCAATCTGTAGGCTGTCAGTTTATCAAGAGGGGCACATCCTACCTGGTAGCAATTTAGAGCTTCAGATGATTAGCATACAACAGCCTTTTGAGGGCTAATCACAAAATCAGATTCAAGGGTTAAGTTCAGCAAGGGATCAGTAACCCATGACAGCATATCAGTGATTGCTTCCAAATGCTCAGAGCGATTCAGCCGCAACATTTCATTAGTGTTTATAAGACAAAGATGATCTGAAAATAAAAAATATAACCATAAGTGTGTCATTATCATCCAACCAGCTACACCAACATTTTTCACCACTGCCTCCTAGTGGCTGGGTCTGGCACCTCAGCCCACCACTGCTGAAAACACTCTTCTCTCCTGCAGTGGTTCCTCAACTCTGCAGTTTTACTGATTACAATACTCAAGAGAGCTGTGATGCTGTGCTGACAGTGTGTGAAGCTGCATACTAGCAAAATCCAACTAGAACTTTACAAAAATCCCCGAGGCACATTTTGACTAACATGTATTGGACTTGTGCTGAAGCCTTAACCAAAAACATGAGCATTCAAGAGTAAAAGAAGCAAATTTCACAACCGCAGGGCTCTGACAGAGTTTCTGTGGAATGGTCAACTTAGGAGAGAAAGAAATCTATGGGTACTTCAAGACAAACTGTGTTTCCCATCATAGGCTGAAAATTCATCTTTGCTAAGAAAAAAAAAGACTCATCAGCTTCTACCCTCTGAAACTCATACTCTCAATCTGAGAACTCTAATGATCTATCGCTCTCCTTAGCCCTTTACATATTTTGATTTTTCACTAAGCCATAATGTATTTTTCTGTCCATCAAAAACACCAAGCTTGAAGTACTATCAAACATGTTTTAGTTCTTCTACAAGTTGTCTTAACTAAATATGATATTTCTACCTTTTCAACTTAAAATAAAGCATTTTGCCTTGAAATGTTACCTACAGAGACAAAAGGTTTGTGCATTTATTCTAGCCTGCTGCCTTTAAAAGTTGGTGAAGTTCAGCATCTGGATATTTAGAACAAAGAAAGAAATTAGAAAACGTGTGCAGCGGTATAGTTGACAGTATATACTTAAATGACTGTATTATTGTTTTGACAATAAATTAGCAGTAAATGGTCTCACAGGCTGGTCTCTTAACCTAACACTGCTGACCTTTCAGTAAGAAAACAAGTTGACTCAACACTTGATAACAAAACTATTGACAGGATCTGGCACTTAAGAGTAGAAATAGCTACACTGCCTGGAGGCAATATTACTGTTCTTTATAGTTTATGAAAATTTATTTGACAATTTTAGGTGAATATTTAAGAGATACTCCAACTTTTTTT
>JAPQLA010000022.1:10864305-10874506 GCA_029822935.1 Naso vlamingii
ATTCCTATATTATCACCCAAAATTAATTTTAACGCAAAGGGGGAAAAAAAGGTAATAAAAATGTAGGTTGGTTGTTTTTTTACATAGAATTCTTTTAGACAAGTTTATAAAAAAATGGAAAATGAAAAGTTTACTTCACCATACTGGATGTGGTGTGGAACTTATTGTCTTGGCACATGAACACCTTACACTATTTTGTAACTAAAATTCAATTAAATGTTTCTTGTAATGTGTAAATACTTTCTGACAGACACATTGTTAATAAGCAGTTTCATTGCGTCCATGAGCCCTCAAACCCAAAACAGAAATGTAATGACTGATCAGACCTCTGCCGGCTTCCCTGACAGCTGAAAATCCTAAAACCTAATGTGTGAACAAATATCTGCTCTACGCACGCACATGCTGCAGGGAGAGGGATATATGATCAATCAGATCAAAGTCTGCAGAGAGACCCAAAACAGGATAGGACTGTTTTTTTTTTTTCACAGCCACATCTATCTTACACTCTCAGTATGAAAGGTGCTGAATTTATCATGGGACTTAAGGGAAAGACAGGAAGGAGAAAACATGATTTAACATGCTGTGCAAAGGGAAAATAAAAAGCAGAGAAAACAATGGAAAAGTGCTTTTCTTATATATTCCTTGCAGGGTTAAAGTGACCACTTCAAAGGCCACAGTGCCGTGTGCATGTAAACCATCCTGATTCCACATGTGACTCTTGCTCAACAAGCTCAACCATCAAGAGATTTAAGGCGCATCTACTAATTACCACTCTTCTCCTTACAACACTCCATCCATTTCACTTTAATATATTAAATTACTGTTTGTCCAAACACCTGTCATAATGACTGAAGGCTAAATGCATTTTATTTAAGCAAAATTACAACAACATGGGGAAAAGCAGAGACATTTCACCTTGTACGATTACCACTTCAAGTAGTTTAGCTAAATTGCAGAAATTACTGTCATATTTCTATTTCAATACAGTATTTATGAATGAAATATTATAGGATGTATGCTGCCTCTTGAAGTGGATCAAACTGTGGCTAAAAAGCAGGCAGATGTCAGCCTCAATGTTCAGAAATTTTGACTGCTCATTAGCACCTTATTTATCAAAAGAAGAAGAAAATACACAATGGAGGAAGAAATCAGTGGGTTCCTAAAATTGGCAAATTATGTTGAAACAGCTTATAAAGATTCAGAGTTACAGTGACCTGTGCTAATACAGATTGAGACAGAATTTCTATACAAATGCTGTTTGAATAATGAACTTATTGTAATCAAGACGCCCGCTTACAGTCGTCATTTTGGGTCGTTTCGTGTATGTCTGACTGAGAAAGAAAATATGTCGCGACGGTAATGGTTTTACTTTGCTGCCTCTTGGTAACCTTTCTGCTTCCAGCTGGCGACCTGAGGCTGGTGCTGTGTGCACAATGAAATCATGATGGGAAAAGGAAAGTCAAGCTGCAAATAACATGCTTACAAGATACAGCAGCAGAACTTGGTGTTTCCCAACTTACCTTGTTTAGTCTACTACAACAACAAGATATCATTGCTGCTGGTGATAAGGACAGAAATCGTATGTACACAAGGAAAGCATCTGTGGATACACGTGATACTTTTTGAGGTAGACTGATCATGTTTGTCATGTAATGCCCTCTTGCAAACCCCAGAGGAGGGAAAAGCTGTAACGTATTTCGAAACACTCGATGAAATACAGCCAATAGGAAAAGTTGTCTGCTTCATTAATTCATATTCATGCAATCAAAAGACAAATTTTAATTAAATGCTAATCTTATAGATTAAATTGTGGAAAACACAGAAATGTAAAAATAATTTAAATTAAAATTAAAAAAAAGGTTACAGTGATTATCTGCTAATAGTGATTTACTTGACCTCGACAGAAATGATCAGCACAAGCATTTTCCACTGTATGTAACAAAAGACAGAAGCTTCAGTATAAAAACAATTAACTATCGCTCACTACCTTTAAAGGGCTTGTTATTTTAGCAACAGAAAAGTTAGATGTGTACTTTTGTAATGGAAACTGTTACTTTTTTTTTTAGATTAAATTGTTTAATTGTATTTTCATAAAATACACTGCAGCATGTTTCTTTAGCACAAAGAAAAGGGTTTTGGGAAGTTGACACAAACGCAGTGATTTAGTGTTCCAACGGGATCACTACATAGTGTTGACATGATAACCGCATAGCTTTAACAAAGCCTCATAGTCTCCAAAAATGATCTAGAAGAGTCACGCATAGGAGTGAATCTGACCCAAGACATGTCCAGAATGAACTAGCGGCCAAACAACTTAGCACTTTTGTGGCTCATATTACACGTATTGAATGTCTTTGCATAGATGGAACATTTTCCCAGTTAAGAACAAAAGCTCTGACTGTACATTTCAGTTTATTGCGGTCACTTCTACAATGTCAGAGTACTAAAACAGCCTAGGGCTGCAAATAACAATTATTTTCATTATCGATTAATCTGCTTTCTTAGTCTTAATCGATTAATCCGATTATCTTTACAATTAATCGATTAATCGTTTATGCCATAAAATGCCAAAAAAGTATGAAAAAATGCTCATCTCAATTTCCCGGGGTCCAATGTGACTTTTTCAAATCGCTTCTTTTGTCCAAACGACGGCCAAAAACACAATGACTCCTTATTTATTATCAAAAATGATACATAAAAGAAGCAAAACATCACATTAAGAGGCTTAACCAGCAATTCTTCTTACTTCGATCATCAAATACTTCGCGATTAATTTTCTATTAATTGATTAGTCGTTGCAGCTCTACCTGGGACTGCTATCTTCTAGCAAAGTATTAAGAATACATCAGTGATTAATAGCATCACTGGAAGAATGATCAATGGTCTGGACATCAGATTGAGGTGAGGAACACAGTTACTTATTATGGATTGCTCAAAACACAACCACATGTGCAGTTGGACTGATTTAGATTAGCACTAGGGTCTGTTTCACTTCAGACAATAGCTTCAATAGACTTCAGCACTTGGAATGTGACCCAGTTACGAACAATGTGTGTTTGTGTACACGTGCACAAGAACCAGGGCAAGTTTGTGGGTTTCTTTGTGTATGTGTGTGTCTGTTGTTTTACCTGTACTGCAGCTGTGTGATCTGCAACAGGGGCTAGCTGGACGTACTGCACTTGGATATCAGGGGGGAGGGAAGTGCCCTCTACTGCTGTTGCTGCACCATCAGCTGATGCCACTGCTATGAGCTGAGCCCCACGGAGAACCTAGCACAGACAGAGACAGAAGAATAGTCAAACATCACTGACATTTCCAGTCCTCACTTTTATCATCAGCAAGTCAATCATGGAAAAGTGCTGTGAATTTGAAAGGATCCAGCCTTGACATCTTTTCAGTTCCAAAACATCTGGCTGGCAGTGATCTGCAATGATCCACAGTATGCAATGTTGGAAACAAGAACCCAATAAAAACAAATAGTACAAAGCCTCATTTATGTTCTATCTGATATGTTTATGTACTTTTATTGATTACAGCCATCGGTGTGTACAAGCAGAGTGTCATACAAACAACAGACAAAACAAGTTTGTGGCGAGGAAAGAGTCATGCTGTGGTGTCTGAATGATGTAAATAAACATTTGGTCTTGCTCTTCTTACTGCTTCTCATCACATCCTCTGTTCACTCATCGAGCTGAAGAAGAACTTAATGGTCCGTTCAATTCAATTATCATTTCACAAGTTTTGTTTTCCCCTGCTCCGTGTCAGAATGTGCTAGTAAGGATTCATTTTTATTTGGGTTCATTTCATTTAATTGACATTTAAGCACAGAAATAAATTAAGAGCGAGACATCACAGAGACATCCTAATCTCACACAGTGTTAAAAGTCACCCAAGCGACACTAAAGTTCTGTGTGTACAACACACTAATTACAGAGAGCAGTGTGCAGCTGGAGTATTGTTGGGTGCTCCTATAGTTTGTTGAGGCTATTCCCATAGATAGAATAAACAAAAAACACATTGGAATAATGCATTCCTACATAAAGAGACAGCATGGTCACATTCATATTCTTCAATGGTCTTGGACGGAACACAGGGTTCTTTCAGTGTGTGCTGTCTGGCAGACTTCACATGTATGTTGTCTTTGTGTGTTTTTTTCAGCAATGTTATGTGAGGTCTCGGTCTACAGCTCAACATCCAGCTGTGCTTGGTGCAGCAACTGGCTGGGACGTGTTTAACAGACATTAAAAATTTAAGGGAGAATATGCAAGCCTGCAGAAAAACCTAAACCTCACAAACCTTAATTACAGATGATGTTTGTTGCCCCCTAACCCTTTAAATCCCAGAGTCCCACAGGGCTCCAAACCCAGAGTCCAACCTTTGCTTTGAAGTTCTGAGTTAGTGACTTGCCCCAAAGGTTCAGTTAACCCTCCTAACTCCAACCACTGACTACCCACCGGTGTGCCTCTTCAGCTTAGAGACTTTGCCAGTTTCACCACAAAATCTGCCACCTCATCACCATGTGAGCCAGGCCTGGCGAGCCTGATGGAAGCCATTAGAGTAAAAAAGTCTGCCTGACTCAACCGGTCAGACAATCAGGATGCTTCAAGAATAGACATGCATCCAGGTTGCAAGAACAAGACTCCTAATACAGAGGAAGCTTGTTAGAGCAGGGTCAAATAAAATATACTGTCAGGTGACCCATGAATATTTCTAATCAATTAGAGCTTCAGTCCTGAAGGATGGTGAACAGTTCAATATGTTGGGAAATCTTCTTCTTCATTACCTCACACAGAGTTGCAATAAACTAAATACAAGTTAGGGCTGGGATGAAATGCTTTTGTCCTGATTTGACTGTATCACGACACTTGGGTGCTGATTTGCTTTTTATTGCAATTCTACTAGTATTGCCACTGGATAGTATAAGTTATTGCAATTTTAATTATTATTGGATACAGTGTTGGTCATATCTAGCTCTGCCTTTCCTGGATGTGTGTAAAACCTGAAGTGTCTCCATACTTTGGATTTAAAATGCAAGGGGGCAGGTCTTATCTCCGGTGGTCTGTGATTGTCCGCCGTTGCTCTTGGCTCACCTTGGCTGCTTTTCAGACACAGCGTTGTGACGTCGCCATCTGCTCTATCATTTAAAAATAAATAAATAAATAGAAATATACTGATTCTGGGGGGAAACAATTTTTGAAATCGTCCCATGAAAACTGCGATACATACGAGGATCGATTTTGTTTCCCACCTCTAATACAAATGCAACACTGCTGCCTTTGCTCCCATTTTTCACAAGAAAAAAAAAATCTTAGACTCAAGAGGCTTATTTCACATAAAATTGATACAAATTTGTTGAAATCCATGTGAAGTGAGCACTTCTCCTTTGACAAGCTTGAGCCAACGATGTGTATGACAGCCTGTTCCAGTTCCCACAAATATCCGCATCTTTGTAAATCCACTATAGAGGAGTGATCCAACATTCAGCTGACCACAATCAAAAACTTCATCAACTTTATGTGAAGGAGAAAATTCTTACTGCATAAGGCAAATGATGTTTGCAATAGGCACTAACTGTACCCATTAGCTTAGTCTGAACTGCATGGCTATACCCGGCTGGAACAATTTGATGTCATGAGTGTTAGTTATTTTTTTTTTTTACATACTTTATATAATTGGCTCTATTTATAATCAGTGACGACTTATAGCCAGTAAAATAAATTTCTTAGCAGATTTATTTATTAGATTTATTTATTGTAATTCATTCGTCAGCATAAGATAAAGTCGTAAATCTGTTACTTCAACTCATGAAAAATGGAAACGAAAACCAAAGTTTTGCATTCATGCTTTTGTTGAACATAGAAAAGAAAAATAATATTGATGTCGTGTTTGTACATTAAATTGGGCCAGCAGCTGTTTAGCTTTGCATAAAGACTGAGTGCATGTGTAGCAAGCTTGGCTCTGCGTAAGTAAGCCTCCTGTTTCCTGACACCTGTGAATCATCGTGTTTCTCAAGATGTCTGTTATTTGTTCTTTAAAATTTAGTATTTACGGCACATATGCATACTTAAAAGTAGGCACTATCCCACAGAGACTAAATGCATGCCATCAGTTCTCAATCAGTGAGCTCAATGACAACAGTGAGAAACCAAATGCACAGCCAGCTGTTAAGTGTTTCTTCATGGCAGACATCTATAGAGATCCATCCTTATCCTTACACTTTATCACACTGTTGTCTAATCAAGAATCAAACGTGGCATCTCTCTGCCAAGCTCTCATCTGTCTGCAGTTGAATGTATGTGTACGTATGTGTGTCAATTCAAGCTTGATGTGTCTGCATTCTCCAACTAGTCTATATAAGGGTATAATTACTAGTGCTAAAGAGTTGCCATGGCTGATACTGAAGGCTTTAAACCCTTGTCTAACTCAATTAGATTCTCAACCTCCATTTGAGAACAGTTTGCATTCTCAGCTGTGAGGAGCAGCACACAGAGGCTTACAAAAGCATTTACAGACTTGGAACGGTGTGTGAGATCTCTGCAGCGATTACACAGGAACTTCTTGGGTCCACATCCTGTCCCACGACTCACTGTCGGAACAACTCGTTTGTATGACTAAGTCGAAAACATTCAAAAGCTAAAAGCACATTCACCTCACGGAAAATGTCCAGACAGGATCCTGAGATGATACATTTGAGTCATGAAGTATCTTTTATTGTTCTTATTAGCATGACTGGTTGTCGATGATTGCTCCAAGGTTGGAAGTTCATATAAATTCTCCGAGCACTAATAACCTCTTAATCAACTAATAGATCATAGACATCGTAAAATAGTTTGGCAACGATGTGAAAACAAAAATACTAACAAAATTCTATCACGGAATGGTTTTCTGATGCAGATGTTTATTGAAGCTGTAGATTTAGTTGTGTCAAAAAATAAAGATTGTTATAAAAACCTAATACACTAAACAACAAGGTAAGACATTTTTGAGGGGTCTTCCTTGGGGCAGACAAGTCTCCTGACAATAAGAAAATACAATTGTCTCATCGACTAACTGTTTCGGATTTCAACTAAGGCCTGTGATGACTCACTTAAAATGCAGCCCAATGTATTAGACTTGACATAGTGAGCTCAGTTTCACAGAAACAGGTGCCGTCAGCGTATTACTTTCTGTAGACCTCTAAATTTTAGGGATTGGGACCCTTAAATTGTCAGTGCTGGCTGGCTGACCATCCCCATTTTTAAGGTCCAAAGAGAAGAGCAGACAAGAAGGATTAAATTGCACTGCAACACAGTGCTGGGGAAGATGGGACCAAGAGCATCTTAAATTCTCTGCAGGTTGCTATCTGCCATGGCATTAGGGAAAAAGGTGGAAAAAAAATATGATAATGTTGTAATGCTATCAGTAATAGAAAACTAAGACAACTGCACTGGGGAGGAGAGACAATAAAATGAACAACAGCTTGAAGCAAAAACATTCACGATTCCAAGACTGAAAGACAAAAACCTACTGAGTAAAATAAGGCTTAGTTACCTAGACCTCATCTGTGTTTGTCTGAGGATTTTGAAATATACTTTCTCTCCTTTCACTTCATATGAAACTTGTTAAAAGTGAATAAAGAGGGTTTTAAGAGCACATGGGTTGTTTAGAAATAAAACAATGCGACTGAATTTCCATCTGTTTCCCTTGGTAACGTTCTCAGAGTAATGCATCAATCACAAAATTCGCTTCCACAATTCCCATACTCGGTGCAGGCTGGCATCAATTCCCCAGCTCCCAGGAGGTCTTAGTTAAACTCAGCTGCGCATCAGACGATGCTATGAGTCACCCACTTAGTGTGCATGTGTGTGTTTGTGTCTGAGTATGTTTGAAAGATTTTGCTTCAGCCTCGCTGTAATCAAAGTATCCAAGAATCCCACAATAACACAAGATCCTCCTTTTAGAGGAAGCAAAAAGCCAGGTTTTTCTCTGAGAAAAGAGAGACACACAAATCTGGTTCCTATCATTCCCAAAGGAATACCTCCATTTCTTTCAGGCGAAAAAAAAAAAAAAAAAAACCTAACCAAAACAGGGAAATTAAAAAAAGAAACATTTGTACTTTGGAGTGGCTGGAACTTCCTCTAAACTTCACAGCCGTCAACAACATCTGCAACTGCCAGCCCTGGACAGATGTCCGAGCAGAAACACTATCTCCGGGTGGGTAGGTGGGGTGAAGGGAGTGTGTTTGTGTGTGTTTGAGGACGAGGGGGATGCAACTTGGCCGTAAAGATGTCCACAGACAAAGTGGTGCTACGAGTGCCTGTTAAGTAGACATGTAGAAATTGAAATGAATAGACAGGACGAAAAATTTCTCACTGAATCACTTATTCAACTTACTTAACCTCTAAGTTTGAGGATTATTTGGATTTAAGCTGGGATGCAGCTGAAATTTGGATGACTGAATACTAAAGTTGCCTTGTGATATTACCATATATGATTACCATCTCCTGTCCAGTCTATGCATGAATTTATTTTTTTTTAAATAAATCATTATCTCTTGCAAAAACCCTGACCTTTTAACCCAGCTTCGCATCTCCACCCACACCATGACACTGTTTCTACACCAGAGCCCAACACCTGCATCCAATGAAACTCTGCCTTACATCCTCTGCTTTACAGCTTCCACCGGCAGACTAGGACTCAGAGTCAGACAGGGCTCAGAAAGGTTTTATAACAAACCCAGCCTGACTTGAACTCTGTTCCAGAACCAGCAAATCAAAAGGGGACTGGTGACAAAAATAACAGCCGTAATTAAAAGTCAGGCCTCTTTAAAAATAAAAAGAAAGAAAACTCTACTGAAAATTTTCTCTGTTCTCTACCGTAAATCCAAGCTTGGCCAACCTAATTGATGAAAGCATTTTTACAATGTCAATAAATTTCGTGATTTAAGATGAGGACTTTATCGTGTTTCCAATCATCATATTTAATTCAATGGAGCCAGAGGAGAAGATACAAGTTATAAAATTCCACTAAAAAAAAAACAAAACTTCACACTGCACAAAATACCCACAAAAAGTCATTTAATACAGTTATGCACAATGATGAAGGCCAACACGTTTCTTCAATAAGACACCAAATTTCTGAAACAACTGTGAAAATTTTTTATTGTGTTTTGAGTTCTGGGATTCCTCTTTAAATATCCCAAACACATTAAAATGCTTTAGAAACTACATGGTACAATCTAAACATGTCAAGATGAAGTAAGACTGACGTTTTAAAGGGATATTTTAACTTTTTTATTGTTTTTTTTTTTTCCTCCCTCCAGTCCCAGGCAAGAAGATGACAGGTCTGGGCAATAAATCGATTTTAAATCAAAATTTGAATTTATTTGTTTGGACAACATTGAAAAATGAAAATTGTGAAAATCGATTTTCCCTTTAACTAGGGTATATACGATAGCCTACGGCTCTCTCTCAGCTCTGGGCTCTTATTTTTTTTTATAAGTGAAGTTTGGTCAAAGTGAGGCTGGAACTTTATTTATCCCAAAGTTGGGGATTTATCTTTCTCTGAACAAACTTTTATTTAAAAAAAAAAAAAAAAAAAAAGGTTTAGTTTGGTTAAAGCTAGGTTTGCACTTTATTTCCAATAGGGAAATTTGTTTGTTTGAAATTTAAAAAAAAAAAAAAAAGATTACAATTGGATGTGGTATGAAAAAATGGAGGATTTTATTTTTAGGCTGTATCACCCAGCCCTAGAAGATAGACACCATTCTTTCGACTGTGTTGAGTAGCAAAGAAAGGATGAGCAGAGCTCCACCCACCGCTTACTAGCTTAGCTCAAATACTGGTAAGTGCTAGCCTGCCTCCACCTACAGTCATCAGATAAGTGTTCCAGCAACTCTAAACAGTCCAGTTTGTTTGTTGTGACTTGTTTATTTACCATATTATGTTATTTGTAAACTCAGATTACCACCATATGTAGTACTTTATGTATTTCTTCTTTTTCTTCTGTTGTTCACAGGCGTGCCTGTGCCCAGCAGTTTACTTCTGGTAGGTATTTGATACCAAAATTCTATTAAGTGTCCAGTTAAAGTGCAAGAGTGCATTTAAATTGAAATTTTAATTTTGATGTTAGGGCAGCTATATTAGAGTTTGTCAATTTTCCAATACTGAAATAAATTGGAAAGGAAATTTTGAATCAAATTGCTTTGACTCAATTAGTCCAA